>JARYGA010002316.1:0-41278 GCA_030545235.1 Helianthus tuberosus | reverse complement strand
AACAACCTAGGCAATGTCTGGTCTAGTAAGGGCCAAGTAGATTAGTTTTCCCACCAGCCTTTGGTACCTTTCTCAATCTTCTAGCTTAGCTTCTTCAATGAGCTTGAGTTTATGGTTAACCATCATTGAAATGTCACTTGGTTTGCAATCTACCATACTTGTTTTAGCTAACAAGTCTAGTATATATTTCCATTAGGTAATGAAAATTCCTCCTTTTGATCGAAGAACTTCAATTCCTAGGAAATACTTTAGTCCTCTAAGGTTCTGTAAAGAGATTCTTTCAAAGTAAAGCAATTTCTTCTTCATCAATTCCTTTTATGATCACATCATCAACATAGATTATTAGGCAAATAACTAGATATCCCCTCCTTTTGAAATAGGGTATGGTCAGCATTACTTTGTTTGTACCCATATCGCTTCATAGCCAATGTAAACCTTCCAAACCACCCACGTGGAGACTATTTGAGCCCATATAAAGCTCTTTTAAGTTTGCATACCTCCCCATTTTTAAACTCATTAGAGAATCCTGGTGGTGCTTCCATATATACCTCTTCTTTTAGATCTTCATGTAGGAAAGCATTCTTAACATCAAACTGGTGTAGAGGCCAATCTTTGTTTGCAGTAACAGAAAATAACACCATGATTGTATCAATTTTGGCAACCGGGGTAAATGTTTCAGAGTACTTGATGCCATATGTCTGAGTGTATCCTTAGCTATCAAAATGGCCTTATATCTTTCAATAGTTCCATCAACTTTATACTTGGCGATAAACACCCACCTGCCACTAACCAGTTTCTTTCCTACATGTAACACACATTTTTCCCATGTGTCATTTTTGTAAAAGTTTTCATTTCTGTCATCATAGCCTCTTGCCATTCAACTTTTTTACTTGCTTCTTGAGCCATCTTTAGAATATTTTCTGAAAGAAGCGTTACAGAAAAAGCTTTTGCAACATCAGCAACTCTCCCCATGTCTGTATATACGGGGTACCTTGAAGATCAAGACACATGCTCTGGTGAGTATCTAGCAGCCGACACACCTCTATTTTCCTTGGAGGTAAGACACGAGTCTATGGTGCTCCAGGCTTAGTTTCTAGAACTGAAAAATCTTTATGGCTAGTATTTTTATTCAAATTAGATTGAGATTCATGTACCTCTTGTTGGACATCATCACAGGTAGATTAATTGGTTGTGTATACTGGTTTGTGAGCCCTACCTACGTTGGTATTGAAAGACTCAGTGGCTTCTTCTACTTGCTCTTCTAGAACAACATCAAGATAACTTAGAGTACTTAACCAATCTAGTGATTCCCTAACTTTCTCCCCTAAAAAACTAGATTGGTGATCAAAATAAATGTCTAAGAAGTCACAATTCCTGGTGACATGGATGTGACAAGTAATAGGATTATAACACCGATATCCCTTTTGGTGAGTACCATATCCTACAAGCACACATTTTTTCTGCACGTGCACCGAGTTTGTTCCTATCGGACTTGGGAATGTGGACAAACACAGTACACCCAAAGACACGTGGTAGTAGGGTTAAGATATGGGGAATTGGGACTTGACTTGCTAGTGTTTGTAAAGGGGTTTTGTGTTCCAGAATCTATGTAGGAAGACGATTAAGAAGATATACATATGCTGCTGAGAAAAATGCCCGGATAGTCCATGTGGTTTGCTGAAATTTCACCTATAGTCCCCAAATTTCTAAAATTACAACCTTAATCCCCAATTTTTCCACACTTGTTTCTCGGAGAGTCCCTAACGTGGATGGGGGTTAGTTTTCTCAGTTAAATGGGTGTGAAAAGACAAAATTACCCTTCATTAAAAAAATAAAACATTAATTAATCATTTGTAAAGGCAAGTGGGGCTCACCACTATTATTTATATAGAAAAAAGTGGGGCACCTTCCCTTTTTCTTCATCTCCTAACCCTAACTTATAAAACCACCACCATTCACCTGATGACTCCACTTATGCTTAAACTCCAGCCACTTCGTCGGAACTTGATTGCCGATTGTTTCTAGATCGACGCTAGTTGTTTTGTCGGATAAAATCATATAATTTCCGTAGGACCTCTTGTTCGGGTTCAGAATCATCTTCTTAAGCTTGCGGCATGGATGACGCCGGACCTGAGTGGAATCCGATTAGACCTATCAACAGAGTGGCGCTGAATCAGATGTCGTCGAGAAAATATCGAGGGTAGCGTTGGTTCAATCGGAATGACGACGAAGATCTAAGTTGTTTTAGATTTCGGCAATTGATCGTTAGCGATGGTTTCATCCAATTACGATATATGCATCTCGGTCGAGACACAGGGTGAACGCCATCTGAATCAGCAATGGGTGCAGATTCCTTCGAAGCTTTGTATTCAACGTTTGAATCATGCAGGACAATCAGATATGATGCGATAGTAGCGGTGGAGACGATGAATAACAGTAAACATAAAGATTGTTAGGGTGGTCGGAATTTGCGTTTAACAGTGGCGGTGGGGGTGGACATGGGTGGGAAGGGGTTGAAGTGGGCGTGAATGTGTGCTGGAGAGAACTAAGAAGGTATGGGGGTGGTGTCACACCCCAACCGATGGCGGAGACATCGGGGTATGGCACTGAGCGAAACAGATTGTCCAGAAGTTTCCATAACAATTATCATTATCAATTAATTTAAAGTAACATGTCCCATACCATGTCTTAATAGATAAACAAATTATTACAGACAAAATCTAGGCAAATAGTTCTGTTCCGACAACTCAGATTTCATTTGTACAGACAACTATTTGTTGGCCTCTAAGACCTTATTCTAGCCTCAATTTCCTAGCAGATAAGCATCCTAAGCACCTGTCACATACGTTAAAATAAAATTCAATACACATAGTGTAAAGGTGAGCACACAAGTTTGATAATAGCATATAGAGTTGCTTGGTTTGGCGATCCATGATCTCAACAGGCTTTTCCAGGAAGTGTAATGTTTCGTTCACTTGTAGATCCTCTAACGGAACATATAAGTCGTGCTCGGCAAGGCACTTTCTGAGGTTTGAGACATGGAAAGTCGGGTGTACGTTGCTAAGTTCCTCCGGTAGTTCGAGTCTGTAAGCCACTTTGCCGATTCTTTCCAGAATCTTAAAGGGTCCAACGTATCGAGGCGCGAGCTTTCCCTTCTTGCCGAATCGGACCACACCCTTCCAAGGTGAAACCTTTAGGAGTACGTAGTCACCAACGTCAAATTCAAGGGGCTTGTGTCGTCTATCGGCTTGTGACAACCCGAGTTTTCAAGGTCTCTACTCGACCTAACTTAATACATATTGCAAAGTGTGTTTATATATATATTTGATGTGCAACATAAGTGTATTTGTTGATATATGTTTGTATGTTTGTTAATATATGGTTGTATGAGCAAAATATTAGTATGTTTATTGTTGTCAATATGAAGCCTTTGCCGAAAACCCTTCACCCTCGAAAACCCCCACCCGAAATCCCCCTCCTCACGAAAACACTCTTGGACGAAAACACATTAGTGTTTTCGTTAAGAGCATGCCGGCGAAAACGGGACTGGGCTTCGGCCCAGTAGCGAGCAAATTACAGTGTTTTGATATTAACCGTTTACGTTAGAGTTTTAATTAGTAAACCCTAGACACCTCTCACCTTCTCTTCCTCTATCTTTGTGCGACGGCAACCGTGAAACCCTTGAAGCCTTTTTGCATCGACTGGGTCATTGTTTCTCCTGCTTAGGTTAGTGATCAACTACTGATTTGTATTAAAACCACTATGATTTCATGTGTTAACTATTATGTGGTTTGGTTGTGAATTGAATAGATGAGTATGATAGGGATCCTTAATCTGATGTATGATCGGTTGTGTCATGCATATTGTCCATGTTCGATTTGATATTGATGATCTGATATGCCTAGCAAATTAGGGTTTTTATGTTAAAAATATGACAAAAACTTGATGATCATAACAACTTGCAGATGATTGATGGTTGAATAATAATTGAATGATAATCAGGATTGTATAATGATTTGGTAAATCATATGATTACATGGTTGGTCCGATTGAATGATTGTTGGATGATTGTTAGGGTTTTGGAATACGTAACTGTTGGAGATGAAAACACCAACCAGACGAAAACACTGGGTGTTTTCGCCATGACCCCAGCCGACGAAAGCACTCCCCGATGGAAATGGAAAGTCGACGAAAACACTTGGTGATTTCGTCGCTGGGTGATTTCGCCGCCAGAAGTGTTTTCATCCCAAGTGATTTCGTCGAATGCTTGGACACATTAACTCCGTTAAGTTATTGACTCTGTTAAGTGGTTAACCCTGTTAAGTATTAACTGTGTTAAGTATGTCAATTATGTGAAGTATGTTAACTGGGTTATGTTAACTATGTTACGCATGTTAACTTCATTATGTATGATAACTCTACTAATTCTGATTAACTCTGCCATGTGTGTTAACTATGCTAAGTGTGTTAATCTTGTTAAGTATGGTAACTTCGTTAAACCCATTAACGTCATTAAGTATGTTAATGGATAATATGGATAGAATAGACAGAGTAATCAACCATGTGAAGCATGAATTATGTGAACCTGATTAACTGTTTTAGTGGTGCATGATGTCAACTGCCAAGTACATTTGGTGATATAGATTGCATGTGAAACTTTACCAACATAAACTGATTTCGCATACGTGTATAATTATAGGACTTGACTGATTATTTGTGAGCACATAGTTTAGCATACCGAGCAAACCAAGGTGAGTTCACACTCCTAAGGCATGGGATTCCCGGTGGGTTGGGAATGGGATTGAATAACTATTTATATTATCAACACTACTAGACTACCTACTACTGTCCTAGGATTGAGAAGGGCACCTACGTAAAACCTACGTACACTCATACTTGCTACTGTCCTCGGATTGAGAAGGGCACGTACGTAAAACCTACGTACACTCATACTTGCTACTGTACTAGGATTGAGAAGGGCACGTACGTAAAACCTACGTACACTCATACTTACTACTGTCCTCGGATTGGGAAGGGCACATACGTAAAACCTACGTACACTCATACTTAACACTGTCCTCGGATTGGGAATGACACTTATGGATACGACTAGTCTAGTAACATACAACATGGGAAGCCCCCACTAAATATCGTGAAAAGGTTTTGGGAAATTAAGGATACTGGGTAATACATGGTTATGAAACGAACTTATGATTTCTGAAACAAACTCAATAACTGAACAATCAACTGTGAACTCGCTCAACTTTGTTGTTGACTCGCTGTTACATGCCTTGCAGGTCGATAGGTACTCATGGAGCTTGCACAGGGAGGCGCGGTTGTTGTGGGACATAGACATCGGGTGCCATGTTAAAAACATTATAACATTTCGAACTTAATACTTATGTTGGGTTTTTCACATTTATGCTTTGGCTAAACACTTAACTATGTTTTGTTTTGAACACCTTTCGTATTGTTGAATTGAACTTTATTTATTACTTACAATGTTCAATATGATTGGTGGCTTGACCCTGGTCAGTCACTCCTCCAGGCGGTGATACTCCGCGTGTGGATTTTGGGGGTGTGACATGGCGTAACTTTTCTGACGATTCCGAGCTTTCGTTAGATTGTCTCAAATTTGGAAAATTTTGTCTGTCGTTTCTTGCAATAGCTCGGGACCGGTTAATTGCGAGTGACCGATCTCGTGCCACACAATAGGCGATCGAGATTTTCTTCCATATAACGCCTCGAATGGTGCCATTTGAATGCTTGAATGATAACTGTTGTTATACGAGAATTCGACTAACGGCAGGTATGTATCCCAATTGCCACCGAAGTCTATGACACACGAACGGAGCATGTCTTCAAGAGTACGAATCGTTCTTTCAGTCTGGCCGTCGGTTTGAGGGTGGAATGCGATACTTAGATTAAGCGATGTACTGAGAACCGTTTGAAACGTTTCCCACAGTCGCGAGGTAAACCGAGCATCACAGTCAGAGATGATGTCGCGAGGCGTCCCATGATTACAAATGATCTCGTTGGTGTAGATTTGGGCTAATCGTTCTACCTTGTAGTCTTCTCGTATTGGCAAGAAGTGAGCTGATTTTGTCAAATGGTCAATAACAACCCAGATGCTATCGTGAACTGATGACGTGTGCGGAAGCTTTGTTATGAAGTCCATAGCTATACTCTCCCACTTCCACATAGGGATCGGTGGTTGTTCGAGTAAGCCAGAGGGTCTTTGGTGTTCAGCCTTGACTCTTGCACAAGGCAGGCACTTTCCAACGTAGAGAGCAATATCCCTTTTCATACCAGGCCACCAGTACTTGTAGCGAAGGTCCTGGTACATTTTGTCGGCACCGGGATGAATAGAATACGGGATTTTTAGGCTTCCTCCATCAAAATCTTTCGCAAATCGGTCCGTTTAGGAATCCAAATTCGGTCCAGATAATGGAATATCCCATTCGGCTTATTCACTAGATGAGTTCCATCGTGATAGATTCGTTCCTTCTTCAAAGTGCGTTCATTAAAATAGGCATGCTGGGCTTCGCGGATGAGGGTTTCGAGGTCGTATCGGGCTTGGACATTACGAATGCTGAGCAAATAGCTCCGTCTGCTGAGAGCGTCGGCAACGACATTTGCTTTGCCTGGGTGATAACGAATCTCACAGTCGTAATCGTTGAGAAGTTCTACCCATCGGCGCTGATGCATATTAAGTTCTTTCTGATCAAAGATGTGTTGTAGGCTCCTATGATCGGTGAAGATCGTACACTTGGTACCATACAGGTAGTGTCGCCAAATCTTTAATGCAAAAACAACTGCGTCTAGCTCGAGATCATGGGTTGTATAGTTCTTCTCGTGGATTTTGAGCTGACGAGATGCGTAAGCTATAACCTTGTCCCGCTGCATAAGAACACAACCAAGACCGAGGTTGGAAGCATCACAATAGACAATGAAATCATTATTTCCGTCGGGCAATGTGAGAACAGGAGCGTTGCAAAGCATGTGCTTGAGGGTTCGAAAGACAGTCTCTTGTTCAGTTCCCCAAACAAAAGGATTGTCTTTATGTTTAAGGGCTGTAAGCGGCACATCGATCTTTGAGAATCCTTCGATAAATCGTCGATAATAGCCCGCTAGTCCGAGAAAAGAACGGACTTCAGACGGGTTCTTAGGTGTAATCCAACTCTTAACTGCTTTAATCTTCGCATGATCGACGTGAATACCCTGACTATTGACAATGTGACCCAGAAACTGAACCTCCTCTAGCCAAAATTCACACTTAGAGAACTTGGCATAGAGTCGATTCCCCTGGAGTAACGCGAGTACCAAACGTCGATGTTGCGCGTGTTCGGCCTTCGATTTGGAATAGATCAAGACATCGTCAATGAATACGATGACGAAACGGTCGAGATATGGTTTACACACGCGATTCATCAGATCCATGAAAACCGCGGGTGCGTTGGTTAAACCAAAAGGCATAACAACGAATCGTAATGGTCGTATCGAGTGCGAAACGCGGTTTTGGGTATATCCTCCTCTTGAATGCGTAACTGGTGATAGCCTAAGCGTAGATCGATCTTCGAGAAACATGTAGCACCTTTTAGTTGATCAAACAAATCGTCAATGCGAGGCAGGGGATAGCGGTTCTTGATAGTTAACTTATTCAATTCCCGATAGTCGATGCACATCCTGAATGACCCATCCTTCTTTTTGACGAAAAGGACTGGTGCGCCCCAAGGAGAGGTGCTCGGGCGAATGAAGCCTTTCTCAAGTAATTCCTGGAGTTGGTTTGAGAGTTCACGCATTTCAGACGGCGCAAGTCGGTAAGGAGCTTTGGCAACAGGATTGGCTCCGGGAAAGAGGTCGATGCGAAATTCGATATCACGACTTGGAGGTAGACAGGGAAGATCTTCAGGAAAAACGTTAGGGAATTCTCGAACAACAGGAACGTCTTTCACTTCCTTCTTCTCTTTCTTTTCCTTCTCCGCTACTACAATGTTGGCCAAGAAAGCTTTGTATTCCTTGCGGAGATACTTGCTAGCTTGGACACATGACATGAGCTTGTGACCTTTCGAAGCAGTTTCGCCATAGACACACAATAAATCACCATTCGCGAGCGAGAATCGAATCATCTTATCGAAGCACACAACTTCAGCATGGTTTTCGTGAAGAAAGTCCATGCCTATTATGACGTCAAAACTTTCGAGTTACATCGGAATACAGTCGATTGGGAAGATGTGATTGTTGAGCTCGAGAGTACAATCACAAAGAACAGAATTTACGGCGACCGTTCTTCTGGTAGCGACTTCAACATCGAACGTCGAGGGGAGATGGGAGCGCTTACGACTAAGGAGCTTTTTGAATTCGAACGACACAAAGAAATTATCGGCTCCAGTATCAAACAAACACGATGCATAAATACCATTCATAAGGAACGTACCATTGACCATGTTGTTGTCAGCCTGGGCTTGGCGCACATTAATGTTGAAGGTTCTGGCGTGTGCGGCTTGTTGCTGTTGTTGCTGATGTTGCTGCTGCTGAGGTTGCGGCTGCTGGGGCTCTTGTTTCACAACCCTGTTCGGGCACATGTTAGCGAAATGGTTAGGATCGCCACATGCGAAGCAGACTCGGGAGTTTATCGCGGGTGCCGGAGCCGCTTGTTGGCCTTGCGGGGCTGGGAGCAGAGCTTGATGAGTAGTGGTTTGAGCTGGGGCTTGACGGGGACCAGTACGGCAGTTGGCAGTGAAGTGGCCGTACATGTTGCAGTGAGCGCAGAAACGACAGGCGAGACCCACCGGGTGATGATAAGAGCATGTCGGGAAAGCCGGGTGGGGGCCTGTGTATGCACGCTTTGCTGGTGGCATATAAGCAACTGGTGCTGGACGGTGATGTGGCTGCTGCTGGGCTGGTACGGTTTGAAGTGGAGAAGCAGTGGTAGTGACAGCACAGTTCTTGTTGCTGGAGCTGCTGTTGTTGTACTTCTTCTTACGAAGTGAGGACTTGGATGATTGAGCGGCGGCGGTTTCAGCAGTTGGTGCGGCGGTGACTTGATGCAGGTGCTTCGAAGTTTTATCCCAGACACCAGCCTTGACCCGCTTGTCGTTGATTTCAGCGGCCAGTAGGTAGGTTTCTTCGATCGTTGTAATCTTGGCCGCTTGCACGAAATCTGCAACGCAGTCAGGTAGGGTTCGGATATACTCCTTGATTGCGATCTCCGGAGTCTTGACGTGATCGGGATAAATAATGCTGAGCTGCTTGAAGCGAGCAGTGAGTGCAACGTTTTCTCCATCCTTCTGCTTTATGTGCCAGAATTCATCTTCTAACTTTTGGCGTTCATGAGGAGGGCAAAATTCTTCCAGCATGACTTCCTTGAGCTCGTCCCACGACAGACCGTAGGCTGCATTATTCCCACGTTTGTTCATCTCAGCCATCCACCAGTCTAAAGCACAGGACTGGAAGACGCCAGTTGCGTTGAAAGTGCGTAGGTTATCTGGGAAACCGCTCTGTCGTTGTGTGACCTCGATGGAGTCAAACCATTGAAACAAGGTTGTAGGGGCTTCTTCTCCGGTGAACTCTTTCGGTCCACATGCCTTGAATTGTTTGAAGCTGAAAGCAGCTTTGGGAGTCTCAGTTCGGGATTCCTCAGATGATTTGCTCATGTTTTCGTATATCTCGCTGACGACTTGGGGAACAACTTTCGCCATTTGTTTAGTAATCATAGCGGCGAGACGTTTGTCAGCTTGCTTTCGGCGAGCATCTCGAGAAGCGCGAGATCCAGATGACGACATTGTCTGCATCAGACATCGCCACAGGACTCAACACAATGAAATTGAATCTCACCTCACACGCCTAATATAACTAAATCTCAGGAACACATCCATTCACATAGTCACATAGGCACGTAATCACATATTCACATAAGCACAGAAACACATAAGCACGTATAGCACAGAATCACAGAAGCTCATACGCATGTAATCACAGAGGCAGTTAGAATACAGAAATCTATCAGTCAAAGTCTGCGAGCGTTCGAATATAGCGAGCGCGAATAACTTGTCGAGTAGTATAGTATAAGCGTATAACATAGCATAAAGTCGTCCACAAGTTAGCGATTTGTCAGCATTTTGAGGTAGAAATGCAGTGCGAGTCGTGTGTGTCGATCAAAGTAATGGCAGAAATCGAACAAATCTCCAAAATTAAACGCATAACAAATAAACACACATATAAACACATAAAATCAGCGAATCATCAGAGTCAGCAGTTGCGGGCTCAGAATAGAAAACACATAAAAATTCGAGAAATAGATCGTCTGCGGCTATTAGACATTAACTATCCAAAGTGATTCGACTATCCTCAAGGACTTGGTGTACACACTTTGACCTCCAAGGTTGTGCCTTTGCCTCGATTCTTGGGCGTTCGACACATATCTCGTTAGTCATACCTTGACTTCAGGTCGTTGGAGTCCGTCAAGACTTTGGTGAGAGCTTTATAAAACAAAATAAAGATCGGAACAAACCGTCAAGGTTAGGGTCTCACCCCTAGCTTAACAACTTCGTTCCTGTTTTTTTTTTTTGATAAAATAAAAGAGAATTATGCGTCAAAGTATGGATTTCACTCCTGGTTCAACGCAATTTCTCGTGTTCACGAATAAAATGCGGGTTGAACACGCAATTTAATCGAGAGTTTGCGGTTTTCACACCTAATCTCAACTTAATCGCTTATCCTTATTTGAAATTTTCGAGTGTAGTGGTAGTGTAGCGTAGGCGAGAATAGCGAGAAATAGTAGTAAGCTCATACATGATCCCTACTGGACATACACGAGTTGGTCTGTTGGTTCCTAACTATAGACTAGGTCTCTAGGACATTGACCCAGACTAGGTCGTGTCTTGCCTAATTCCCTATAGTTATGGCTCTGATACCAATCTGTCACACCCCAACCGATGGCGGAAACATCGGGGTATGGCACCGAGCGAAACAGATTGTCCAGAAGTTTCCATAACAATTATCATTATCAATTAATTTAAAGTAACATGTCCCATACCATGTCTTAATAGATAAACAAATTATTACAGACAAAATCTAGGCAAATAGTTCTGTTCCGACAACTCAGATTTCATTTGTACAGACAACTATTTGTTGGCCTCTAAGACCTTATTCTAGCCTCGATTTCCTAGCAGATAAGCATCCTAAGCACCTGTCACATATGTTAAAATAAAAGCCAATACACATAGTGTAAAGGTGAGCACACAAGTTTGATAATAGCATATAGAGTTCGAAATCGTTACGCATAACCAACACGTACACAGAGTGAAATGAGGCATGTTAGTTATCGACATGAACCCATCGATACCAATAACTGCGGGTTGACTGCCCAAGGAAGTTCGTAATACATGATCACCACTATAATCCATGCAAATAATTGTCCTTAACAACCCCTGTGTGAACGGGTGCTGAGTCCAAACTAATAGTACTATCGTTGCTAAGGCAGGTAGACAGCATTCCATGTGTTAACATAACAAACAAGCATTCATTAAGTCACGTATAACATGCGGTAACGGTTAGCGTTTAAAGTATAGCGTAGTGTGTTCGATTGTGATTTAGTATAAGTAACGTATGTAACACCCAAAAGTGCGTAAAACATAAAGGGATCGAGTATACTCACAGCGATGGTGGATTGAAGGGAGCGTTAGAGAGTAGGGTTAGCCTGAACAGTTAATGATAGCATAAAAGATAAGCGACGCGTAAAACGGTGCAAAGTACAAGTGGTTCGGACAGCAGTTCGTTCGGACAGTAGTCCGGTCGGATGACTGTTCGAGTGGATTGTTCCTTCCTTTGAGAAGGATGTGTTTGTGTATGATGGCTTGACTTTTGAAGTTTTCGTTGTAGTATTTAGAAAACATTGAAGTGTCTCTACCTTTTAGGTTGGTCGATCGGACAGTCGTTCAATCGGACGGCAACCCGTTCGGTTGGGCACTTCTGTGAGAGTAAGTTCATAGCAAGGTGTCACTCGATCGGACGGTCATTCATTCGGATGGCATCCTTTGTGCATTGAACATGTTGAAAATTGTTTAAGTGTTGAAGTTCAAACGTCTAATGATTCGGTTGGCAGTTCGATCGGATGGTAGTTCGATCGGAAAGCAATTCGTTCAACATTCAGACTTCAAGTGTTGGCAAAATGGTTGTGTGGGACCAAGGTGCAAGCCGTACGGGTGGCCAGTCGTACGATTGGGCTGTCCGTTCGGAAAGCAGTCCATTCGGACGGCACTCCGTCCTGGTTAACCTGTTCGTCTTACACTTGGTTGTTTTGATAGTTTTTCGTTTTATCGAGATATTTTCATAACGTGTTAAGCAACAGGAACCTCATCAATACTTGGTACTCCTGATCGGACAGGAATCACCCAAACCCGATCAGTGGACGGTTCAAGACGACGTTCCATGTTTAACTCGGAATCGATAATCTCGTGGATAGAATACGGATCTCGAACCAACACAATCACAATATTGAGTGGTAAGTCGGCACAAGTCCTGATTCTATCGGTTTTGAGTGCATTGAGTGTAAAAGAGTTGAAATAAAGTTAAAACCATCTTTCACTCATTTTCATTGTGATTATGTTTAGATCTATGAAAGATCTTTGTTTGTTTATGTGGAAATCGGTTAGATCTAAGTTGTTCTTGGTGGATTGAGGCCAAAACATGAAGTTCTTCAAGAACACATGATGGCGTCATCCTAGAACACCTTGAATCTTGATGATTTCACGGTTAAAAGTTAAGATTCAAAAGATGGAAAGGTGTAGGAGCGCGTGTAGATTAAGGAAGTACAAGATTTAGGACGAGATCTTACCGGAATCGCGAGAAATCTGAAGAAAAGTGAGGAAAACGAGCTGGTCGGACGTCAGTTGCCAAAAGTAGAAAGTTTGAAACTGACAAGGGGTATTTATAGGGTTACCCAAAGAGGAAAGGGGCTGGTCGATCGGCTAGGCAGCCCGTGCGGACAGCCTGTCCGATCGGACAGCAGGTTGGTCGCATGGTCGATCAGTCACCTCGTTCGAGTGTTCGGCGTGATGATTTTTGATGTTTCGATTGCGATTGCGAGCGTTGCGATGCGATAGATTTTTCCTAGTCAAATTACTTTTAATCCCAACTACTCATATCTTGCACTATCCCTTCTCTATCAATTATCATACCGTTTCGATTGCGTTTGAGTTTCGATTGCGATTCGATTGATTACTACACATAACATAATTTAAACATGCACAAGTAAAACATAAGGCACACACACACGTATACAACAACCAACATGCGTAATTCGAGCTGCGAGTGCGATTCCGATTCGATGTTGATTAAGTTAGATTGACTAGCGTTTAATTGACTTTATCGCATTGTTACTTCCTATAGTTTACAGTCGTACGTCGATTAAATAGCGAATAACATACGTCGATTATTGTGATTATTGACACTTACTCCACATAATACAGCTAAAATAAACACATAAAAGGAATTTACTACTAGTCTAGTCGCGTGATCGGTCGTTGACTTTGACCTTGACTTTGACTTTGGCTTTCGAAACACAGGGTGTTACAGGTGGACTGGATTGAATGGCAATGGTAGGTAACTGTGCATCCACCAACCAAACCCATTGACTTTTCAAAGTGAAGATGTGTGGGGTTTTATTTATTAGATGTTTATTAGTAAGGGTAATTTTTTCATTTCACACCCACTTAACTGAGAAAACTAACTCTCATTCACGTTAGGGACTATTCGAGAAACGAGTGTGCAAAAGTTGGGGACTAAGGCTGTAATTTTAGAAATTAGGGACTATAGGTGAAATTTCACCAAACCACAGGGACTATCCGTTTTTCTCTATGTTGCTATTGCTTCGGGCCAAAAATGCTGAGGAACTAGAGATTCAATCATCATAGCACAACACTTTTTAAGTAAAATTTGACGTTCCACAGCACCGTTTAGTTGAGGTGTGTTGGGACATGAAGTTTGATGAATAAGACCATTTTCTTGAAAGAAAATTTGCATAAACTGATTCACAAACTCTCCACCATTATCAGAGCGAAGAATTTGTATTTTCCTATTGAACTAGGTTTAAATTATTATATAAAATACAAAGAATTTTTCAGAAACCTCTGATTTATGTTTTATAAAATATACCCAAGTAGGGCTGTAAACGAACCGAACGTTCATCGAACAGTTTGTGAACCGTTCGGTGGGAATTTCGTTTATGTTCGTTCGATTAGCTTAACGAATGAACACGAACAAAAAATTTCGTTCGATTAGCTTAGCGAACAAACACGAACACAGATCTCGTTCGTTCGACTGCGTTCGTGAACGTTCAGTAATATGTTCGTTTGGTTATATTAAAAAAAAAATAATAATAATAAACCTTTTATCTGAACACATTGAAAACTTGAAACCCTATTTTTTTCTAAGTTAGCTAAAATTTGGACATTCTAAGACATTTTAAGGATAACAATGTTTTCATTTTTTTATTTTCAAGTTAAATGTTCATTCGCGTTCATTTTTATTTGCTTGTGTTCGTTTGTGTTCGAAACCAATGTTCACGAACTGTTCGTGAACAATTCAATTTTCTTAACGAACGAACACAAACATAAACTTATGTTCGGTATGCGTTCGTGAACAGTTCACGAACATGTTCATTTCCTTAACGAACGAACACAAACATGACCTTGTTCGTGTTCGCTCGGTTCGTTTACAGCCCTATACCCAAGTCATTCGAGAAAAGTCATCAACAAACAACACAAAATATTTAAATCGACTTTTATTAGAATTTGGAGTTGGACCCCAAACATCAGAATGTATCAAAGAGAACACAAATTTAACCCTAGTATTGCTTTGGTCGAAGGACACTCTACGACTTAAGGTACCCAAATGACGGATGGCCAAGACAACGATGCCATAATCAGAGTTCTCTATCAGTCATCCCATGAGCAAGCATAACATGTCCTGTAACGCTCCGCATTTTCACAACTCTCCTAATTTAGAAATCAAGTCTTGAAAAGTTTTTTTTAGAAACTTGTCTCTTTCAAAATTACAATCCATGTATCGTCGAAAATTTTTTATCTTTAATTTAATTCGTCATAATTTTGGTTATTTATTCACTATTTAACTAATTAAATTAATTAATTTTTATTCAATTTAAAAAAAAAGAGTTTATTTTATAATAATCTAGTGAGTCTCGTTAGATTTTAAAGTTAGTAAACTAACATAGTTAGTTGTTTTATAAAGTTAGTTCTTTCTTAAAAACAATGTAACTTAGTTAGTTTAGGTTATAAATTAGTTTCCTTTTAAAAAAAATATCATAACATAAATGTTATTTAAAGTCCAGGGACTAATTGTGTTATTTGCTGAAAGTTGACGCTTCATCAACAAAAAGTGAACAACAAAAAAATAATAATAATAAACTGCTGACCCCAGGGATCAAACCCGGGTCAACAGACTCCACACACACACACGCACAAACCAGCTGAGCTGGGCCTTGATATCAAACAAACCTGCACCCTTTAATCTTTTAACCACTCGTCCAGACCGAGCTCACGTCCCGTGACCAGGCCCAGATCAGCTTTCGCGGCCCGCCAAGGGAGCCCAGCACGCAGAAATTGTAACCAGGCCTTTCAGCTCGTTTTTTAGCGGGATTTTTTAGTTTTTTTTAGTTTTAAACTCACTTTTAACATTAAATATCCAACTACCAACTAATCTAATCATTCCCTATAAAAACCCAACATTCTCCAAGTATTTGACACTTTTCAAACACCTCACAATCACCTCAAACACCTCTCAATCTGCTGAAATTCGGAAGAGAAGCCATAATTATGTCCAGTTACTAAAACTTGCATAACTTCTTCATTTCTTGGCCTTTTTCATCCATTCTTTTTCCCACTTGCTTGGAACAACCTTACGAACATTTCCAGAGGTTTTTCATGGAAAACCAAGCTCTGGAATGTCACCAAAAAGGCTCCAAAGTGGACTATTCAATTTCGTTTTCACTTAATCTTTGTTAATCTTAGTTAAACTTGAGTCTAACTCATCTCAAACGTATGTCCTAATGCTTATAACCTCATCTATGGTTAGTTAGGCTTAAAAAAAGGCCGAGAAATGTTAAATCAGAGGTTAAAACCTCACAAATATTCTGTTTTAGTTAGGGTTTTACCCACAAGAAGTGTTCAAGCTTGAAGCTTGATGAATGTGTGATTCTTAGACTAGCTTGGGCTATCTTTCATAAAAATCCACTCACTTCTTGATGTTTTATCATAGATTAGTTGTTGTATTTCATTATTTCTTGTAAGTTCATGACCCTCCTTGTTGTTTATAACAATAAGTGTAGTGGTGAACAATAGAGGTAGCTAAATGGAAGCCTTGTTCTTCCTACCTCATGCATGATTTCTATGATACTTAGAGGTGCCTAAATGAAGACTTTAATCTTCTACCTCATGCTTGACATATATGATATACGTAATATTTATGTAATATTCAAACAAACCGAACTCTTGATGATGAACAAGTAGACATTGTCAAGTTAGTAAGTATATCATCTAAACATCATATGTGATGGATGATTATTTTCATATGTCTAAATTCATGTCCATAAACTTCAAACCCATAAACCTTAATGTAACCATCCCTTAGAATTCCGAATCGAACATATTCAAACTTCTAGTCTCAACAACTTCGTCACAATGGATAATCGGAAAGCATATGCAATTTTGTGAGTATACTCGAACCCATTTTTACTTTTAAACACTTTGGGTGCAACATGTATTCTATTTTAAACTCATGAAACTTTGAAACTATTTGAATCACTCTCTATCCACATTTGAACATGAAACTATATGATGCTTGTTAATCTCGTATGTGATGTTAAACTTTTGTGTCTATATGCTCATTAACTTCGTACAAGCCCGCCTTAACAATTATAGCGCTATAGGAGTAATGCACCGCCCACGAGACTTGGGGTATTGTTAAGTTAAACAATTTTACCTCCCGCTAAACTATTGGGATAGGCTATTTTAACGCACTGGATTCTTGGGTTTGAACATTTACTTGACACCGTTACGACATACTAGTAACTCGCATATTGTGATTCATGTTGGATACGAGCCATTAGACTATTTTTATGCTATGTATCAAAACTTGTATACTCGCCCTTGCTTTTACATTGAACTCTATTTTAATACATGTTGCAGGTTCGTTAGACATGATGATGCTAAGTGAAGAACCAAGACTTAAGTGGACCTAGAAACACACTTAGATCAATCTATTTTGTATTATATGTTTGAAAACAATGTTGTTCGTATGTGATTCTTGTACGACATTTTAGAAATTTATGAAATTCGAATTTAATTTATATTGTCATATAGTGTTATGAAGTCTCTTGCAATCTAATTCGTCTCATCCCGACGTTTCCGCCATCGGTTGGGGTGTGACATGTCCCTTGTGAGTCACCTCATCAACATAGTAGAGACTTCATGTGTCAGTACCATGCCTAATTATCTCCTTCGTAAGAATGTCCTGCAAAATCCAAAAGGTTGAATACGTTAGTACCTCACAGCTCAAATATTTTGTCACATGACTAACAGACAACAACTTTGAGGATAATGGTGGGATATATAGACATTTGTCTAACTTTATTTTCTTATAGAATTCAATTGAACCTCCCCCTCTGACTTTAACACGTTCTCCACTAGTTGTTTAAATATAGGCTTTGGATCAGGGTGATATGTTTAAAAAATCTTTACAGTCATATGCCATAGTATCTGTAGCTCCGCAATAAAAAAAATCTACTCTGTTAATTTTTTTGATGAGGAACTAGCTTGATGTAATTTAGATTTTGAATTAAAAATACTAGGGTTGGGCTGCTTGTGTGACAACCGGTGATTTACGGCTCTTAATTACATGATTAACAGGTGATTAACGCGATAATAAATAGTGTTTACAGCGCAAATTAACTTAATTAGGCCTTTGGAGTGCCTAGGAACGTCTATACGACTTTACAGGGCGAGAACGGTGATTTATGGAAAATCTGCTAAATATTACGCGACAACGAACTGATACCGTACAAAATACTGACGATGCCGACAAATACGGATTTCCTACAAATATTCTATATTTATGAAATTAATTTTGTGAATTTATTGGGCTTCCGTGCGACACGAATGCAAACGTGAACTAAAAACGCGATGGTAGGAAACGCATCGGCAACAAAACGGAAGCGACAGAGACGCCTGACACCTTCGGAACTTACATTTTACGCTATAATTAGCTCCGTAATAAAATTTTAGTAACTACAGTCGAAACCGGACCGAAAAACGGATCAGAAATGACAAACGAGACATTTACGCGATTTTAACGAAACCGACGCACGGACGCGACAACATCGAATACCGACACTATTTTATATATTTCTAAATCGAAAATTTTGTTTTACGACGTTACGAAGTGTTTGGGTTGCGGAAACAGGTTCGTAGAGAATTTCGGGCTACTCATAACGCGGGGACTGGGCTTGTGGGCCGTGGGCCCAAGCCCACTAATCAAAAATCCTGCATATAAAAGGGATCTTTTCCCTTGTTCCTTTCATTTGTGCAGATAGTAATCACACACACCCATAAAAATTCCCTCAACCCTCTCTCTCTCTAGAACAGTCCGGCAGCAGGTTCGGTGAGTGACTCCGGCGACGATGCCGGCGACCGGCGACGGCGGTGCGGTGGCGGCGGTGGCGATGATTTCCGGCGACCTTTTTCTTCAACGAGACACCCTACCCCACTAAACCGAGCCTTCCCGTCGCAATGGTGGTGTCCATTTTCGAAGAAACCAAGCCGTTTGGGCTCACGCGCAACTCCGGCGAAGTTCCGGTCAAGATTCCGGCGATCACGTTTTAAACTTTTAACTTCGTGCATGCGTAGATCGGCTCACAAGGGGTGTTTCAGCACATTTTCAAGGAATTTTATATTCCGGTGACTTTCCGGTTAGTTGAACCCGACTCGTGTTACTATTTTCTTTTGATTTCTGAACGGAAAAGAGTGTCGATCTTGCTTTTTCTTGTTTTTTGGTGACGGCGGAGAACCGCCGGCGACGGCCGACAACAACGGTGGTGGTGTTGGTTCAGCAGTCTTCATGTTCAGGTTGTTTGATTTTTGGCTCGGGTTACAAGGGTACCAGCAATCGGGTCTCGTTTCAAGTTTCGGGTTTTGGTTCGAGTCAACTCGATTAAACCGAGTTAACTCGGTTCGGGTCCGGGTCAAACAGTCACGGCTAGTCAACAGGTTCGGGACGGTCTACAGCTCGGTTCGGGTTAACCGGCTTTGGGTCAGACTCCGTTCGGGTGACTCGGTCAAACCGAGTCAACTCGATCAACTCAGGTCAACACTGCGAGTCAACTCAGTTGACCCGGTCAACTCAGTCAAACTGTCCGATGTTTCGACACGAAGATTCGGTAAAAGATTTAGAACGAATATTATTTGCGTTAATTATAAGTTTATAATAATTTCGTGAACGAGCTCAAACCGAATAAATTGACGAGTTATTAGTTAAAGGTTACTTAGATTTATTTACTACATTGTTATATAAATTGGCCATACGTAAAGAATGTTGAATAAATTATTGAATTTTGATAAAAATAGCGACAGCTTGTGTTGTCGGGGCGTCCAAAAACAGAGGAAACTCTGCCCGTTTTTTGAGAAAATCCGTAAAAACAAACGCGTTTTATTATAAAACGAACCATTGTATTCAAGTGATTTTTTTATAAAAACAAATACAAGTGTAACAATACTTTCGACAACACTTTTACAACATACAAAAAGACGATTCGGATACTATTTCTGACAATAAATATAGTTGTTATATTTATTCTAAACTTTGAAATTTCGACAACTATTTCATAAAAATAAATATAGTTATGTATTTATTTTCAAACGCAACAACTCAACGATGCTTTTACAAATAAATGTAGTTTATACATTTATTTCGAACATCAAACAAAGCGAAGGCTCTTTTGTAAACTTGAATATAGTTTACATATTATTTCAAATACCAAACGACACGACGATTGTGTTACTAAAATAAATATAATTTATATATTTATTTGAAGTATTAAACGACACGAATTCATTTTAAAAAAATAAATATAGCTTATATATTTATTTCAAACATCGTATAACACGAATTCTTTTATAAAATAGATATAGTTTATCTATTTATGTCAAACATTCAACAACTCGACGATCCTTTTATAAAATAAATACAACTTTTTATATTTATTTTTAAACGCCTAAACGGCATATGCCTATATTTTGTTAAGACGCGAAACATAATATGAGTTGGTTATATATTGTTTTATTTTCATATAACTATTCTTTACATACGCCTACGAATTCTCGAGACGATTAACGTGATTATATCGATATAGTTATATGTTTTCATATGAATATTCATATATTATAAACCTCTCGAGAGCTAAGTATTTCTAAGACTTATTTATTACCGACAATAAACGAGCTAAATGAATATAACCTAATCTTTTCATCAAGTTAACAACTTACCGTTGAATCGTTCGGTTAACGATTTGGTAGAGCTCGGTGACACGTAGTTTAGTTACTGTGTTTATTTAGAAACTTATAAGATATTTCGTGTTAGGAATATTGTAGAACGCTAGCGAGTCTCATCTTGGAAACGACATCACGAAGTCGTAATTAGACTAGCTTCGCACAAGGCAATTCAGGTGATTTCATAGCCCCACCTTTTTACGGTTTTACATTCTTGTAAATGTTTTCGGGGTGGAAAGACATGCACGTTTTGCAGAAACATACAAAATTTTTGGTGAACAAAGATTTCATATTTTAGACAAGGCACGTTTTGCAGGAACATACGAAGTTTTTGAATGAACGAAAACTCATATTTTTAAGACATGTTACGAACGGATTTCAAGGAACTCAAATGGTTTACGAATGAATCATATTAAATATACCGGTTTTTTCAAACAAATGCGTATTATCGAAAAGTGAATGATTTTCATGACTAGGGATGGGATCGTCTAGTTATAATAAGGGGGTTGGGTGGGTCAGCGTTTGAGAAACGGGACACCCTGTGAGTAAATGTTACAAAAGGATTACATACAATTACAATTGGTACGGTTAGCCTAGGAAAGAACCATAGATCATGTGAATGGGTAGGCGGATACTTGGGACCATTAATCCTCGTATAAGAACCGAGGGGCATGAGTGATAGATCTATTTGGGTGTAGCGAGCCCACACCCATGGGGACCAGGGTGGCCCATAGTGGTGACTATGTCTTCCAGCCGGAAGCCCGGTACAACTTTGCTAGGTTTGAGTCTTCCTACACCGTCACACATATCAGTGGCCTTGCAAACCATTGGTGATCTTTTCCTTGTTTGCTTTCATACCGGGATTTTACAAATTACATACCATGTTTTATACAAATTCAAAGCATAGGATTATGCGGGCATGAAGTCAAAGTCAGGGTGGGCATTGACGGTTATACAAACCTTACAAATACAAGAGTTTACAAATATATGGTTTTACGAACATAATGCGTTACAAATACAAAGTTTCCATATAACTTGACAAGAAAATGATTTCTAAATTAGTTTTCTCACTTATATTTCAAAAACCGGTTATTCAAAAAGATTTATTTTAAATCTTTTCCGAAACAAATTATGAACTCGCTCAACTTCATGTTGATTTTTCGCATGTTTCTTTCTCAGGTTGCATTTCAGAAATTATTGCACGGTTGGAATAGGAGAACCATTGGAGATTCGAGTACTTAGTGGGCGTTCGTTTTCTAGAAGTCTTAGCTTATTTTCTTCCGCTGTGCAATGAAGATACCAGTCCAGTCACGCCAGCTCTGATAATTTCGGGGTGTGACAGCTTGTCATACTCAAAACAATAGGGACTAAAATATTGAGGATTAAGAATTAAAGGGCTTGGGTTGTAGCTTCTCCCAACCCCTTTACCTGTTGCATCTGCTTGATTCATCCCTACAGCCACACCCCCAAAACCACCTGCTCCTCCATGTTGCTTTGACACCACTGATTCATCACCATCGGTGTCATGGCTTCCGATGGCGACAAGCACCTTGTCTCACTACCCTGGCTTCTCCCACCACTCTGGATAACCAAAAATCTTGAAACAATTCTCCTTTGAATGTTTCTTCATGTTACACTGAGTATAATATAACTTCGATTTGTCTTCCTTATTTTTTACTTTGTTGTTGCTCTAAACAGGTTTAAATCTTCCAGTTGATTCCCTCGCTACCAGACCTTGGCCGATCTCCGATGACATGTCAATTTTAAAGGTTGTAGATTTTAGAATGTTGAGTCTTGCCACTTTGCGTCGTATCGCTGCATATGCGACTTCAACTGAAAGGAAAGGATCCTTTTTCAAGATGTCCCGCTTGATTGGTTCTAACTTGTCATCAATAGTTGTTAGTAGTTGATAAAGTTTCTATTCTTGAATTTTAGTGTTGTAGATCTGAATATCTTCAGGATATTTCATCGGGTTTGGTTCCCTTCCATCAATGGTCATCCAGATTTTTTGTAGTTTGTTTCAACAATCTTCTAATGTATCACTTCCTTGTCTCAATGAATTAGCCCTTTTGTGAAGATCAAACAATAGCAATGAATCTGTTTCAGATCCGGGTTTTTTTTTTGTAGTTTGTTCCAACAATCTTCTAATGTATCACCTCCTTGTCTTAGTGAATTAGCCCTTTTGTTAAGATCAAACGCTAGCAATGAATCTGTTTCAGATCCATATCTGACTGCTAGACCATCCCTAAGGGCCTTCGCAGTTGGATACTACGAGACATTAGTCACCAAGCTTGCATCGATATTTTGGATCAACCTTGTAAAACACAAATATTTTAACAATTCTAATCAACTCGAAAATAATCACCAGGCGTATGCCTTATCTATTTTTTAAGGAGGTAATGGTTCCCCTATAATGTGAGGACTTCTCCTCTACCCCCAATAGATTTTTTTTCATTAGGGTTGCCCATAATGCACAATTATCTCCTTCGAGTTTTGTTCCGAGAGAGAGATTTTCGGAGTAGGTTATTGCTGACTACGCCTCGAGACCATTTCTCAGTAGTGCAGCGATTTACAGGGTTAATTCATCGGGGATGTTGGTTAAAGTGGTGTCACTTCCTGACATCCTCATTGCCAGTTTTTGGGGCATGGTTTAGGCTATGATATATTGATGTTTTGGGTTGAAGAAACAATAATAGGGCTAAAAGATTTTAGAATTCCCAGGATCATAACTTTTGCTCTAATACCATGTGAAATGTGTACATGTAACAAAGACTTGAAAAAAATAGGTTTTCTTTTCTATATCAAAACTAATACAAGAGACAATGTTAAAAATAGGGAGAGAACAGGCTAAATATGGAAATCCTAGTAATGGAAAATATTACTCCCTAATTAAAGGTGAATTATTTCCTTATAATAATAAGAGGGTATTTGGGATTGAGTTTGGAAATGACTTATTGACTTATTAGTTTTTTCAAAGAGCCAATAAGTCATTTCCAAAAGCCACGATTTGGGGCTTTTCTAAATGATTTATTGACTTATTAGCTCCAATAAGTTAATAAGTTATTTCCAAACTCAATCCCAAACACCCCTAAGTTTAGAATATTCTAACACTCCCAAGTCCTGAAAGTGATCTCAAAACAACGCTTCTATGTCGCGTTTAGAAAAAAAATTCACAAAACAATTCTTTGAACTTCTTTTGGGCATGTTTTTTTCAACTTTTTTTTGTCTAACTTTACCTTAATGTCCTGATTATTTGAATGTGAATAAAAGGATAGTTTAATTTCCTAAAATGAATGTTAGATTATTTGATTCATTTGATTGCTTCATATTTAGATTTATATTGAATATTTGAATGCTAGTCATTTGGTATTATCTTTTTGTAATGTGACCATACCCAACTTAGACCGAAAAATCTAAAATTGAGTGATAGATTCAAAATTTGAAAATTTCCAGCATCCATGATTTTTTTGGGCCCCCAATGTGTTTAAGCCTTGCAAAACATGTTTGTCAGGTTAGGTAATGAGTTATACCGGGTTCGGTTCAAAATGCCCCCAATCAAACAAACTTTAGGTTGGTTTGGGTCAAAATGGATTTTGCCCAAAAAAGGTTTGTGTCAAAACAGACTCTTTAAGAAAAAAAGAAGCACATAAGCAAAAAATTGGTTTCACGAGAAAATAAGACTCAATGAATCATTGACATGCAAACAAAACACTTAAATTATTATGGTTTCCAAATTATGACTTGAATTCGATGATCACACAAAATTGTCTTGTCTATCAAGTGCCTACTAGACATGAACCTGTTTCAAACAAAGAAAAACCTGAATTAGTTCATATTTCCTTAAAACATTCAAATAAAACACATCTTTAAATGAACATTGTATGAAGTTGTCTTAAGATACAGGAAGATCACACAAAGATCCATAATTGTGATATTATAGTCTTAGTGTTCTTGAATGACTTGTATGCAAAAAAACACATGAAGTTCTAACCTGGTTATGGGTTACAACCCTCTAATTTTGCAAAAAGCGTAGATACATGATCCGAGAAACCCAAGAGATTGGCCCGCCACGTTCAACTAGGTATAATCAACACAACTTTTTTAAAGCATGTAAAAGAGAGCTTGTAAAAGATGAATCTCAAAAGGGGTGGTTATATACCAGATCAAATGGGAGACCACCGAAGAGAATCCAGCCTAACCCGATCGTGAAAAGATCCTACAATATCATTATAGATGTCATAACTATCCTTACATAACAAATTACCTCTGTCCCAAAAATGTTAAACGTTTGACTTTTAGAGTCAAACTAGGCACAATTTACTTTTGGGGAAGTATAAGAATCCTAACCATGAAGTAGATCTCTAACTGCCCAAAAAGTCAAGATGTTGACTATTAAATGTCTACAATAAGTTGACCTTGTGGGGCATAAAGGTATCATGATCAATATCAAATTACATGAAATCAAAGCTTTGCAAACCTTTAAATTCCCACAAATTGTCTGTGTGAGGGCCGAGTTTAGAGTTGTGTTTAAGAAAACCGCATAGTTCAAAAAGAAAGCCATAACACATGATAGCAACATCACAACCTGTATAAAATATTCAAGATTAAAGTATAAAATGCACTAGAATGCGTAACACTCTATTAGTTTTACATAAACCGGTCATGTTGTTTTAAAAATTCATACCTGAAATCCGACTGATGACAAATGAGAGAAGTTGGCTGTAACTTGGAGATCACCAGATACCCATGTCCATAATAACAAGATTGGAGTACATATTATACCTACAAAATGATTTGGGTAAGTTTCAAAAGTCAAAATATAAATGTTTTTTTCTTTGATAAAAGGGGTGGTTCTTACCATTACACCACATAAGACCAAAGCTATTCAGACCACTAGATTTTCCTGAGGAAATATCAATATTTATGTCACACACTATCTTGAAATGAAAGGGTCCAAAATGGAAATATATTACTACCTATTCGAGCTATCGAAGCTAGATATATTGCGGTACATATGTTTGCTGAGAAAACTATGGCGTAGGCATATGAATCAAATGATAAATCTCGAGCTCCAGCTATGAAGGCACCAAATATGATTATCCCTACACTGAAATCAAGTCATTTTATAAACCTTGTTTAGCGACCATGAGAACCCATTAAGGAGGTTCACAGGGCCCTCCCATATCCTGCTTACCAGTGGAACAAAGTAAAGCGTAACCTAGGCAGGTGCCCTTTAAGGGTTAAGGGCGAAAACAAGGGAAAACTAGTTTCGGATCAGAGATCTTTGATAGAGTAGAATGAGGTAGTTTTTTTAAACGGCAAATTTCTTGCTTATTGTGATACTTGAACCCAAGACCTCACACTTAAGTGTTTTAAAAGGCTTTGCCTTGCCAATGGACCACCAAGCCTAGTTGGTGGATTGAGACAGTTTGGTTAACTTATGCCGTTATATTATCTGGTTTTCATTTTACTACGGTTTATGTTTTTAAAAGGTATATTCGATGTAACATCAAATTTTATTGACATAAAAAGTGGTGAAGCCCCAACAAATATATGTAACATGTTCCATGGTCCCTATATTATGGCATAAAAGAAAATTAACCAAATAAAAACTGATAATATACAATATGTTGTCTTCAATATTATGAAATTGATAATGTACCTGCCAACGATGTAACGTGAATACTTTTGTCGCACCAAAACGTACTCTACTAGCATTGTAAATGCTACGGTGGTTCGTCTAAGTGTTGTGTACATGGGCACGCTCACCCCACGAACCGATTCCATTGAAACCAACTTTTACATACAAAACAAGACATTTCAGATAACTAAGAAGACATAATAAATATATATGGTGGTGTTCATATAGAACTATTAGAATTTCATAAACATTTAACACTTGTATGCAATCATTGTGTATTAGTTTTAGTGGAGAGAGAAAGTAGGGCGGTTATCTGATTACATAACCACCTTATGTACCATAGTTAAAGCAATATGTATATATGTTTATGCAGTTTTATACTTAAAATTTGTTTTACAGAACGGTGCTTTGTTATATATATATATGTACATTAAAGATGTTTGAGCCTTTGATGTTCAAATAAAAAAAAACACCGACTCGTAAAATATAATGTACCATGTAAAGAAGATAGGAGATGGCTAGAGGAAGAGTTGTAAGCAATGTTTTTAGTGATACAAAAATCCCTGGGATGTTATTCGTGCTTTGGTTTTCATTATTTACTCGGAAAGACACGATGTTTCGAGACCGCAATGCATAAAGAAAAACCGATGAGCACACCATCTGCAAAAAAAAGGTAGTGCAAAGTCAATTTTGACTTATTTTTGAAGTCAAATATACATGTTTATAATTTAAACCGATAACGACTATCCTCGTTGTAGAGGAAAATTTGATCACTATATCGGTCTAGGAGAAGGTTATCAACAACCTGAATTGTTTTGAACTAAAAAACATATAAACCATAGATGTGTTTTGTTGTCTACTATGAAAAATATCAAGTTTGACATATTGAAAGTCAAAATTGAAAATATTTTAAGGGGGAGAACCTGGAAAAGAGTAATGACATTGGCACATGGAAATTTATACGATGAAAGAGCAGCTTTGTTGAACATTATCAAGAGAACTGCAAAATAAACATAACAAACATGGAAAAATAGTCAACACGCAAGGGGTAACAAAAAGCAAATCATAGGGACTATATGTGGGGGGGGGGGGGGGGGGCCTCGCAGACCGCCACCCTGCAAGCCTGAGTCTGGGGGTAAATCCACTACCGTAGGGGCATTTGGGAACGAGCACGCCGGAGTCGGACTCGAACCCGCCACCTCCGGGTTAATAAGTGGGCAGGTGGCCACTGGGCTGACACCCAGTGGTTCATAGGGACTATATGTGTGTGTGTGTATATATATATATGTGTGTGTGTGATTTTTTTATATTTTAATAAAAGCAAGGGGTAAATAAGTAATTTCAGATGAACTTAACACCCTAGATGTTAAGGTACACCCCTTAACACCCCTTAACACAAGAAGGGAGTGGATTACAATGTCGTTTAACATGGCATGTCATCGTTAACACCCTAGATGTTAAGGTACACCCCATGACCTTATAAAGTCTAAACCAAAATGATGTACACCCTCTCATCCCAACATCACGAAAATCTCATTATATTGTGTCTAATATTGTGAAAATCTCACGATTTGTATCTTATTACGAAGATCTCACGTTTTGTACCATGAAAATCTCACGATAACCTTTATTACACATATATATACATATATTTGTTGAATGTGATGTATTTTACATTAAAACACATACATGTATTACATTACATGGAGAATCAAGTACACATACATTAGACGAAAATCCCACAAATGTTTATATCATATTGCGTGATTTCATCATAATTTAATATGTATCACTTGAATAATATATTTTAGAGTAAATTTCTGTTTTCGTCCCTGAGGTTTGTCAATTTTAACTAGTTTAGTCCAAAAATCTAATTTTTAACAAATCAAGCCCTGAAGTTTGCATTGCTTAACGCTTTTCATCCCTAAGGGTGCTTTTTCATTTAATTCTTAGGGATGAAAAACGTTAAGAAATGCAAACCTTATGGATGAAAAGCGTTAAGAAATACAAACCTTAGGGATGATTTTGTTATAAATTATATTTTTGGACTAAACTAATTAAAATGGACAAAACTCAGGGACGAAAACAGAATTTACTCTATATTTTAATTTTATTTTGGATGCCAAAAAGGATATTGTGGAAGTAAATGCACCCGAATAATTGTACTTAAACACCTAGTACAACGTTGTGTCACCGAATAATTGTTTTTCTCTTCCCTGTTTTCATTGGTTAATCCCTCTCTCTTGAATCGGACTACACACTTGCTAGCTCCTCATTACACCAACAATCAAGGAATATTCTAACTATTTTTTTTTTATCCAATAATAAATATTTAATTTAAACATTAATATATCCAACTATATAGGAACTAATAAAAACATATGAACAGGAAGAAAAACATTTCCGATTAAAATGTCAGAAATAATGATAAAAGTATATTATATAAAAAGAAGTGTATTTTTTATTCAAATCTATCACTTTTTATTAAAATATATGTAGATCACATTATAGAGTTTGGCAGCACTATGAACGGTTGTTGGAAAACCTCTCCATAAATTAACTGTTACACTCAACTCCGTGGACCCTCTAATGGAGATATAAACTTTTAACGAATTTAAATAACTGTTACATGACCAATAATATTATGTTAAGAAAGAACCATAGATATCATACAACACATTTGTATAGAGTCAATATATAATAATTAGAAGCAATAGAAAAGAGAGACCGGGATATCATTTTGTGTATCACATTCAAAACACATTTATACATTGTGCATAAAATATAATTAGAGGTAGTGGGAAAGAGAAATATAGGTGGTTACATGGGCGGAACTGAAAAATAACTATAAGGGCAACGTTTTCAAAAAAAAAAAAATCTACAGGGGCAGCAACATAGAAAAAACGTCAAATTCTCAAAAAAATTCCACTCCCGTCGCAGCGTTAAGGGGTAGCGGGCAGGGGCGCAGCTTAGTGGTGCTCCGAGGGGGCGCCCGACCCCTCGAACTTTTCGATGCGTAGTGTTATGAATAGTAATTTCGTATAGAAAATTTTTAGGTATATACGTTTCCACCCCCCCGGTTTTGGAAAAATGGGGGGGGGGGGGCGAAGCTTCGCCACTGGTAGCGGGGGCTACCCCTTGTTCTAAGGTTTATCCACCACTCGGTGGTTACACTTACAAATGTATTAAGCGTACCACATTCAAAGCAATATGTACAAATGTATTATGTAATTATGTGATTCTTAACATATTACTTGTTTCGAGTTGAAGAATCCCCGTGTGTGTATATATATATATATAGAGAGAGAGAGAGAGAGAGAGACCTGCAGATGTCATGTAAGAAACGGCCGCATATATGCCTTTTCTTGTCATCGGAGAGGAAACACGTCGATCATCGTCACTGGATTTCGAGTCTAGCAAGGTTTTCTGATCCTTAAAATCCATAACGTCCGATGATAGATGCAGAATTTGAGGAATATTCTTGTTTTAATATGTTTGATTATCTCTCTCTGACTCGCCGGAAAAGAACTAGAAAGATGGCAAGAGAGAGTGGTCATTAAAAAGTGAGGGTCCGCAAGGATTCTATAGTGCACCAACTTTTTAGTAAATTTTAATATTTAATGCGTCTACTTTATAGCAAGTTTCTTTTTGGTCCTTTTAACTTTGAAATGGTTGAAAACATGATAATTGTTTACAAGACACGAATGCGACATTATAACTGTTAGACCACCCGTACTCGTTACAATTGTGGGCGTTTTTGTCTTCTTTAACTCCCCAAAACGCCGGCAAGCCCGCCCCCATGGGCTTTTTTTCACTAAAATTCGTTTTGGGGTTGTATTTTCCACGCCCATGTTCAAAAGTTTTGGCCAATCAGTGATGTTCTACTTTTTATTGTCCAATAAAGATTTTTGATTTTTTTATTTAATTTTATTTACACCCCCTTTTTAACATAATGCCCACATCACACGCATGGTCTTAGTGGGTGTTATGTGTAAATCATTTAGTAAAAAGTTTTGTTAGGGTTAATTTGTTTAATTAAACAGGTCAATCCATCAATGTTTAAAACTAGAATAAAAGTACTTGGTTAATAAGGTCAATCGGTTTACGACTCATTTACAACTCTTTTGTTTAGATAAGTTACACGAGGTGTGTTTGATTAAAGAATATGGGTTAGAGTTTATGTCTTTAATACGGATAAAACATGAATGAATATTTAACAATTTAACCAACTACTAACATGAATCACACGACATGATTTTAAGTTGTATTCTTTCTCTTATCCTATTATCTCAAGAAAAAAGTTGTATCGTTAGCTATCAACATTGGGTTTATTTATTATTATATAGTATTATGTATTTTTTTGTCTTATTGTATCAACTTGCACAGTTATTTATAAAGTATTATTTATATTTATCATGATAGACAATAATATATAACTAACTTACAATTTGAGGGGGCATAAAGAGTTTATGTAAAAACATGTAATAAAACAAATTAAAATTACTATAAAAGCATTCTTCATTTGTATCAAAAAATATATAGTAAAAATAAAAACAGAAATCTAATTAATATGAAATATAACACGTTACTAGAATACCAAAGCTAATATGATTGTATTTGATGGCTGAAATCTTTAAGGAATAAATTTATTGATGGAATTATTTTCGGTTACACATAAATCTTCAAGGAATAAATGAGTCTACCAATTATAATATATGAAATCTTCAAAGCATTAAAGGAATAAATGAGTCCACCATTGAATTGAATTATGATTATAACTATAAGGCTACACGGTATGGACCCGTCCCCCTTCCCGTTCCCACCCGGCGACGCCGGCTACACCAACCCGCCCCCCCCCGGTCCCCGTTCTCTCCGTCGGTTCTTGGACGTTGGCGACGGAACCAAAAGTGGGCCCCAATCTCAAAAAGTTACCGTTTTAAAAAAAATAAAATTCCTTTTTCCCATAAAAAACAAACGGTCAAAAAATTTAAATATATATATTTCCTTTCCATTTTCACCTCCATTCACAAATTTAACCCCAAAATTTCATCTCTCTCACTTATTTTTTATAAATCTTCTTCCCACTTTTATAAACCTTATACTCTATCATGGAACCCTTCAACAACCCGAACAATCCGAAGAACCCGAACAATCCCAACAAGCCGACCCAACCTAATGTTTTCTCGGTTCCGGGATATTATCCGACACTAGAACCAAACCAATTCTCGCAATATTCATCAAATGCATTTGCATCATTCCAACACTCGCCAAACCAATTCGCTCAATTCTCTCAAAATCAAGCCCTTCAACAAATGATGTTGCGGGGTGCTTATAATTCCCACCGAACCCGACACCACCCGCTCAACCCCAACCGATCCCGACGCAACCCTTTGAACAATCCGAACCCGACGACGATGTGGAGATTGTTCCCGAAACCCAACCGCCTAAAGGAAAAGGAAAACGAAACAAAGTCAAGCAAGTGGTGGGTGAGCAATCGTCCAAACCGAAGTCGACTAAGTGGACGCCAATCGAAGAAGAAGCCTTAGCCAAGGCTTACATAGCCACGTCTACCAACAAGACAAAAGGTTCGTATTTTTTTTAAGGTTTATCTTTTTTTTAAGTTTAAATATTTTTTTAAAGTTTATACAATTTTTTAAAGTTTGTTTTTCTAAATCTTTTGTTAACAGTTCTAAGTTTTTAAAGTTTGTTTATTTTTTTTTTATTTAAATCTTTTGTTAACAGTTTACATAATTTAAATGTTTGTTTATTTTGTCTAACTTTATATATTTTGTTTGTTTTATTATAGGTAAAAACTAAACGGGTGACGGGTTTTGGTCCAAGGTTTTGGCGAAGTTCCTCGACACTTATGGACCAAGGCCCGTATCGTGATCTCCACTCGGTGTCGTCAAAGTGGCGGAAATTGAACGCGTCCGTCAATAGGTTTTGCGAGGAATATAATAAAATATATACAAGTGGCCGTCGTAGAGGCATGAGCGACGACGATGTTTTCGAACAAGCTTTGGACAAGTATAAGGCGAACAATGGTAATACCAACTTTGCTCACGTTCGCGCGTGGGAAATTATGAAAACGGAACCGAAATGGTCGCCGATTCCCAACGAGGTGGAGATGGCGAAACGCCAAAAAACATTGGAAACGGGTAGTTTTAGCGCCGGTGGATCGGACGCGAGGTGTCACATAAACAAACTTAAATGATGACGCCAACTTTGACGAAGAGGAGTACGGCGTACATGAAGCGGAGCGTCCACCGGGCCGAGACAAGTCAAAGAAGGAGCGGGCCAAGGGGAAAGAAAAGGAAAAGGTGGACCCGAAGATGAAAGAGTTTATGGAAAACTTAAAAATGTACAACGAAGTCTCGGCCCAAAAGACGAAGGCGAAGGAGCGGGCCGTCGAAGAAAAAGCTCGTGTAGCGGAAGAAAAGTTACGCGAGAAGGTCCGATTGTCGAATGAGAAAATCAGAATTTCGGATGAAAAATTCGGCTCAAGGAATGGGAAATGATAACGATGGATGTCGATCAATATCCCGAGCCGAAACGTTCGATGTTGAAAAAACTACAAACCGACATCATGAAGAAGCATAATATTATTTAAGTCTATGTTTTGGGTAAATTACATTTTTCGTCCTTTATGTTTGTAGCGGATTGCAATGGATAGCCTTTAACTTCAATAATTACAGTCACAATCCTTTATTTGGAAAACTTAATACATATTTCGTCCTTTAACACTAACAAAGTTAAAATTTCAGTTAAGTATGTTCACTTAAGGGAAATTTAGTCTTTTTACTTAATTATTTATAGTATATAAATAAAAAAAATAAGATCAAATATAAATACCTCTTCTCTTTCACTCTCCCTGACTCACACACACAGTTTGAACACTCTCTCTCTCTCTCTAAACAAATCAGCCGCCATCACCATCAAACCCACCAAACTTTTATAATCATGTATCAGCAAATTGAACTAAGATTCAAAATTATGTCCACACAATATGTTACGAACATGTATTATAGCAGGGAACAACACAATCTCCTTGAAATTTCAAAATATTAGATTTAACAGTGTGTGATCATCAAAGATATCACCACCAAATTCATGTTTTTTTTCACACATCAAACTCATCAAAGTCGATTTCCATCCCAGATTAAACGTCTCAACAAGTCCAAAGTGCCCAACTTTTACCAAACTGATCAAAGTCGATCACTTTCCATCCCAGATTAAACATTTCTAACTTAATTCTAACAGCTTGTGAAAACAATTTTATGCTAGCATAATTTCAGAACAACTTGAACAGACAATAGCGATGACATAATCGAGGAACAACATACTATGAAGTTATATTTATCTTTATCCCAACAAAACCCAGAAAATTAGTGGCACAACAAAACCCAGAAAATTAGTCGCATGTACTTTGAAACAGAGCAAAATTCAGCAACTTTACTTTATAAAACCAAATCATTCATTAGTGCATATCTATGCATCTTTTTAATTCAATCAGGAATGAAACACAATCACACTTATCGTCAAATTCCAATTTAAAAGATTCCAGTTCTGATAACAATTCCGCCAAAAAAAAAAAAAAACCACAACAACCAGAGCCAAAAAAAAAGCCCAAATCGCTGCAGTCACTGTTCTAAAATTCCCAAAGCCCAATTTCTCAAAGAAATCCCCTTTGTTTGACTGACTCAATCGAAGTGTGCTGAAATCATTGGAATACCAAAAATGTGAGGGGCTGGATCTTGATGGTGGCGAGACTATAACGGAATCGCAACATTTCAGTTACTCACCGGAGTTACCTGAATCGACGTCGGAGCTCGCCGCTGTAAATGACTCAGTCGAGTTCTCGATTTCGCCAATCGATCCGCCATTAATAAAGAATCAGATATTGGATATCGATTTCTAGGGCTGGATCTTGATGGTGGCGAGACCATGGAGGTCAATGGTGATGGTGATTTGTTACAAGAGTTGTTTGCAGACATAGCTTTAAGTTAGAAAGCTGCAACGGTAAGAGAAGTTGCAGGTTTTGATAAAAACCCTAATGAGGGATTTGGAGGAGAAAAGGGTGTAATTTATATGGTGGGATAGTTGGTAGGTGAATGGACTTAAATGCCCTCACATGCCAAGCACATGATCAGAACTAACTTAATTTACTAACTGGGTTTGGGGTAAAGGATGAAACGTGCAACATTTTTCTAAATAAAGGATTGTGGTTGTAATTATTGAAGCTAAAGGTTATCCATTGCAATCCGCTACAAACATAAAGGACGAAAAGTGTAATTTATCCCTATGTTTTTTTTAAGTTTATGTTTTGTTTTAAATTTATGTAATGTGGTATTAATATTAATGAAAATATTTTGTTAGTTTATTTTTTTTAAATGTTAAAAAATAAGTAGAAGATTAAAAAATATATATATAAAAATGGTGGGGAGGACTATGACTAGGACCATCCTCCCATACCCTCCACTATTGGGGATGGACCATCCTTGGGAGGGCTCTGACGTGGCGCCTACGTGGCGGATGGTCCTCCAAGGATGGGATGTCACCATACCCTCTAGCCAATATATAAAATCTTCAAAGCATTAAAATTTAAGATTAGTTATTACTTTATTTATGGTTAGAGTGATGAATTTAAATTAACTTCAACTTTTTTTTCTTTCGTCCGGCAAACATTTATGAAAAGATTTTACATGTATTTTTTGGAGGGGCATACCCCCCCTCCCCCTAACACTTGGACAGCCAAAACATGCTTCGGGGACCATCAAAAACGAAAACCATATTATGGCAACTAAAATATAAAATTCTAGTAGGATAATATCCTTTTCTAACAAATCAATAATACAGTTGGAACTATTCAAAACGACACGACTGGAGCCCAAGAAAATTGGGCCTTTAATCTACATGTGAGTGAACCCATGGGATGGGCCTTCCAAAACAAAGAAAACATGGCAGCAAAGATAAATCATGCCCACAACAAAAATCAACGGGTAAATGGGCCGCCCACCCCACTTCAAATTAGCCCACAGCTGGGGGACTGCAACATCGGCTTTGAAACCCACTCTCGGGCTTTCTACTGAATCTGGGCCATGCAAGAAAATGACAGCCCAAACCAACAGACATGGCGAGATAAAACAGTAAAGAGACCTAAAAAACATGGGCCTTTAAAATCCAGTTGCAGCAGCACCTAAAGCGGAGCCCAATAGGTAACAAAAATCGGGCCGGCTTTGTAGCCCAAACCTGAGCCGCACAATTATAGGCTAAACAAACTGGGCCGCACACCAAATCCAAACAAAAATGCCCTCCAAACTCGGATAAATAAACCAGGAGCAAACCCGGAAGAAAAACTCGGATGATAAAACAAGCAACTCTGAATGTAAACCCGGACTAGATCATGGCCGAAGAGCAAACCCGGACCCAATCACGAAACCCGGAACAGAACCAGCCCAACCCACAAACTCGGAACCAGTCAGCAAACTTGGACAACCGATATAAACCCAGCCAAACAACAAAACATACCCATCCAAAAAATTGACCTTTTCCCCCAACTTCCAGCTTAAAAACTTGATGCTTGCTCCAAAATTTTTAAATAAAAGAAATTTAAAAGAGTTTGAGTAAATTTCCAAAATCTCCCCGGTGGTTTTATATTTGCCAGTTACATCCGAATATCCTTAACTTAATAGAAAAAATAAACTAAGTTAGTAGTTTGGATGAAAATGACAAAAAATTACAAACGTTGGGGGCAATTTGGTACAAAAGTGTCATTTTGGACGAAAATGGCAAACCTGCCCAAACCTCAGGGATGATTTTGGCAATTAACACTTAGATTTATATTGAATATTTGAATGTTAGTCATTTGGTATTATCTTTTTGTAATGTGACCATACCCAACTTAGACCAAAAAATCTAAAATTGAGTGATAGATTCAAAATTTGAAAATTTCCAGCATCCATGAAAATTTTTTTTTTTGGGCCCTCAATGTGTTTAAGCCTTGCAAAACATGTTTGTCAGGTTAGGTAATGAGTTATACCGGGTTCGGTTCAAAATGACCCTAATCAAAACATGTTTGTATGGTTAGGTTGGTTTGGGTCAAAACAGACTGTTAAAGAAAAAAGAAGCAAATAAGCAAAAATTGGTTACACGAGAAAATAAGACTCATTGAATACGCAATGAATCATTGACATGCAAACAAAACACTTAAATTATAATGGTTTCCAAATTATAACTTGAATTCGATGATCAAACAAAATTGTCTTGTCTATCAAGTGCCCGCTAGACATGAACCTGTTTCAAACAAAAAAAAAACCTGAATTAGTTCATATTTCCTTAAAATATTCAAATAAAACACATCTTTAAATGAACATTGTATGAAGTTGTCTTAAGATAGAGGAAGATCACACAAAGATCCATAATTGTGATATTACAGTCTTAGTGTTCTTGAATGACTTGTATGAAGAAAAAAAAACACATGAAGTTCTAACCTGGTTATGGGTTACAACCCTCTGATTTTGCAAAACGCGTAAATACATGATCCGAGAAACCCAAGAGATTGGCCCGCCACGTTCAGCTATATATAATCAACGCAACTTATTTAAAGCATGTAAATGAGAGCTTGTAAAAGATGAATCTCAAAGGGGTGGTTATATACCAGATCAAATGGGAGACCACCGAAGAGAATCCAGCCTAACCCGATCGTGAAAAGGTCCTACAATATCGTTATAGATGTCATAACTATCCTTACATAACAAATTACCTCTGTCCCAAAAAATGTTAAACGTTTGACTTTTAGAGTCAAACTAGGCACAATTTGCTTTTGGGGAAGTATAAGAATCCTAACCATGAAGTAGAACTCTTACTGCCCAAAAAGTCAACCTGTTGACTTTTAAATGTCTACAATAAGTTGACCTTGTGGGGCATAAATGCAGGTGTACATTTGTTGTTAAAGATGTCATTTATTAGCTTTGTGTATACCATCATACTTTCTTTCATTGCAAAAGGTCAAACCATAAAGGTTGAATCATGATCAATATCAAATTACATGAAATCAAAGCTTTGCAAACCTTTAAGTTCCCACAAATTGTCTGTGTGAGAGCCGAGTTTAGAGTTGTGTTTAAGAAAACCGCGTAGTTCAAAAAGAAAGCCATAACACATGATAGCAACATCACAACCTGTATAAAATATTCAAGATTAAAGTATAAAATGCACTAGAACGCGTAACACTCTATTAGTTTTACATAAACCGTTCATGTTGTTTTAAAAATTCATACCTGAAATCCGACTGATGACAAATGAGAGAAGTTGGCTGTAACTTGGAGATCACCAGATACCCATGTCCATAATAACAAGATTGGAGTACATATTATACCTACAAAATGATTTGAGTAAATTACAAAAGTCAAAATATGAATGTTTTTTTCTTTGTTAAAAGGGGTGGTTCTTACCATTACACCACATAAGACCAAAGCTATTCAGTCCACTAGATTTTCCTGAGGAAATATCAATATTTATGTCACACACTATCTTGAAATGAAAGGGTCCAAAATGGAAATATATTACCACCTATTCGAGCTATCGAAGCTAGATATATTGCGGTACATATGTTTGCTGAGAAAACTATGGCGTAGGCATATGAATCAAATGATAAATCTCGAGCTCCAACTACGAAGGCACCAAATATGATTATCCCTACACTGAAATCAAGTCATTTGATAAACCTAGTTTAGCGACCATGAGAACCCATTAAGGAGGCTCACAGGGCCATCCCATATCCTGCTTACCAGTGGAACAAAGTAAAGCGTAACCTAGGCAGGTGCCCTTTAAAGGTTAAGGGCGGAAACAAGGGAAAACTAGTTTCGGATCAGAGATCTTTGATAGAGTAGAATGAGGTAGTTTTTTTAACGGCAAATTTCTTGCTTCTTGTGATACTTGAACCCAAGACCTCACACTTAAGTGTTTTAAAAGGCTTTGCCTTGCCAATGGACCACCAACTCTAGTTGGTGGATTGAGACAGTTTGATCAACTTATGCCATTGTTTTCATTTTACAACGGTTTATGTTTTTAAAGGTATATTCGACGTAAAATAAAATTTTATTGACATAAAAAGTTGTGAAGCCCCATGTTCCATGGTCCCTATATTATGGCATAAAAGAAAATTAACCAAATAAAAATTGATAATATACAATATGCTGTCTTTAATATTATGAAATTGATAATGTACCTGCCAACGATGTAACATGAATACTTTTGTCGCACCAAAACGTACTCTACTAGCATTGTAAATGCTACGGTGGTCCGTCTAAGTGTTGTGTACATGGGCACGCTCACCCCACGAACCGATTCCATTGAAACCAACTTTTATATACAAAACAAGAGATTTCAGATAACTAAGAAGACATAATAAATATTTATGGTGGTGTTCATATAGAACTATTAGAATTTCATAAACATTTAACACTTGTATGCAATCATTGTGTATTAGTTTTAGTGGAGAGAGAAAGTAGGGCGGTTAGGTTATGTGATTACATAACCATCTTATGTACCATAGTTAAAGCGATAAAAAATTGTTTTATAGAACTGTACGGTGCTTTGTTATATATATGTACGTTAAAGATGTTTGAGCCTTTGTCGTTTAAATAAAAAAAACAATGACTAGTAAAATATAATGTACCATGTAAAGAAGATAGGAGATGGCTAGAGGAAGAGTTGTAAGCAATGTTTTTACTGATACAAAAATCCCTGGGATGTTATTCGTGCTTTGGTTTTCACTATTTACTCGAAAAGACACGATGTTTCGAGACCGCAATGCATAAAGAAGAACCGATGAGCACACCATCTGCAAAAAATAAAGAAAAGGTAGTGCAAAGTCAATTTTGACTTATTGTTGAAGTCAAATATACATGTTTATAGTTTAAACTGATAACGACTGTCCTCGTTGTAGAGGCAAATTTGATCACTATATCGATCTAGGAGAAGGTTATCAAGAACCTGAATTGTTTTGAACTAAAAATAGATGTGTTTGTCTACTATGAAAAATATGAAGTTTGACATATTAAAAGTCAGAACTGAAAATATTTTATGGATATTTTATGGGGGAGAACCTGGAAAAGAGTAATGACATTGGCACATGGAAATTTATACGATGAAAGAGCAGCTTTGTTGAACATTATCAAGAGAACTGCAAAATAAACATAACAAACATGGAAAAATCGTCAACACGCAAGGGGTAACAAAAAGCAAACCATAGGGACTATATATCTATATATATGTGTGTGTGTATGTGATTTTTTTATATTTTGATAAAAGCAATGGGTAAATAAGTAATTTCAGATGGATTTAACGGAGAAAACTAACACTCACTCACTCACTCCAGGGACTATCCGAGTAACAAAAAGCAAACCATAGGGAGCACCAGTGTAATTTTCAAAAGATGGAGACTATAGGTGTTACTTTATAAAACAACAGACACTATCCGATCATTTTGCTCCTAACAAAAACACAAATTGAGGTATTATAAAGTCTAAACCAAAATTAGGGGTGCAAACGAGCCGAGCTACTCGAGCTCGGCTCGTAAAAAAGCTCAAACGAGCCGAGCTTAAACGAGTTCGAGCTCGAGCTCGAGCCCGAGCCTAAAAAACAAACGAGCCCGAGCCCGATCTTCGCTTATTAAGCTCGAGCCGGCTCGCGAGCCTAAACGAGCTTTCTGTTTATATATTTTTTATTAATATATTAAACATATATTTATATAATAATAATTACTATTTATATAAATATAAAAAAATAACTTAATTATATGTATAATAATAATTTTAATTAATAAATACTAAACGAGTCGAGCTCGAGCTTGAAAAATTCCCTTCGAGCCGAGCTCGAGCTTTCATATGTTAAACGAGCTCGAGATCGAGTCTGGTCGAGCTCGGACTCGGCTCGGCTTATTTGCACCCCTAACCAAAATGATGTACACCCTCTCTCATCCCAACATCACGAAAATCTCATTATATTGTGTCTAATATTGTGAAAATCTCACGATTTGTATCTTATTACGAAGATCTCACGTTTTGTACCATGAAAATTTCATGATAACCTTTATTACACACATATGTATATACATATATTTGTTGAATGTGATGTATTTTACATTAAAGAGTAAATTTCGTTTTTTCTCCTGTGGTTATATCACTTTTACTATATTAGTCCAAAATAAAAAAATTTAACATATCTACCCTCATGGTCTCTTTAACTAACCATTTTGGCCTCTAAGTCTAACCATTTTGGCCCACATGGTCTCTATAACTAACCATTTTGGCCCCCATGATCTCTAAACTTAGGCCGTGGGGTATGGGGCTTGGGTTGGGGGAAAACGCCCAAGGCACCACCCCGGGTGGGCTTGGGTTGGGGCGTGGCCCCTTGGGGCTTGGGTTTCAAGCCGGGCGTGGGGCGGGGGAGCAAGGTGACATGGCGGTTTGTGAATGGCCAAAAGAAAATAGCCGTTGGGCTAGCCGTTGGCCAACGGCCATATTTAAAAAAAATAATTTTTTCTTCCATTTTTTCACTATAAAACTCACATTTTTCTTCCATTTTTTTACCACATTCAACCACATCTTCTATACATCTTCAAATTCTCCTTCTACAATACGAAAAAATGCATCCTTATAACCGTGCTTATGACCCGACCAACCCGTATGCATTCCAAGAAAGTAATCCTAGCCCACCACCCAATCGTCCAATTCCTCGTCCATTTTTCATAGACTCTTCTATGCCCCATGAAGCGAGTTATGCATCGCTTCTTGGGAATCGTGTATTTACTAACTTCCCACACTCCGATGATTCGATACCTACCTCGTTTACACAATCGCCCATCAACCTTTCACCAACCTCCATCGACCTTTCACAAAACGAAACTGTTCCCGAAACTCAACCACCCAATGATAGTCCTTCCGCATCGAAACCCATCAAAAAGAGAAGTCATAAGAAAAAAACCGAGGAGGATAAAATAGTTGAAACCGCCAAACGAAAACAACAAAAATGGGTCTATGCTGAAGAAGTTGCATTGGCGAGGGCTTGGTGTGAA
>JARYGA010002315.1:0-41035 GCA_030545235.1 Helianthus tuberosus | reverse complement strand
AGTGAGGTTGGCGGCTAAGTTTTCAAAATTAGGGTTTTGGAGTTGGACAACTGTTCCGTGACGAAGAAGAAGAAGACAGACTTTTGATTCAGTTTATTTTATTTTATTTTTATTTTATTTTTGTTAATTTATTAAAATAATAATAGTATGTTAATATTAATAATAATAATAATCATTTGGTAATAATTACCTAATCATTAGTAATAATATAATAAATAATAATAATAATTTCTTTTATTACTTTATATATTATATTAAAAAAACAAAAACAAAAAGGTTTATTAAAATAAAAAAAGAGGGGTTTTGTTATTATTTGGTGATAAGTTTTGACAGGTTTGGAGGTGCGGTACAGAAAGTTGATTCGTGTGTATGGCAAAGGGTTTGAGTTAGCGAGTACACGGGTTCTCGCTTTGGGCTTGTTTTGAGGAAATAGTTAAAACTGCACACATTCAGGTGATCACGTATTCGGGGGATCACTTATTCGGGGGATCACATTTCAGGGGGATCATACTTTCGGGGGATCATAGTTAAAAAAAATTTAAAAATGTCTTCTAAGAGAGAGGTGCTTGAGCAGAAATTTCAAGGATTCAGATACTCATATGGTGAATCTATAGAAGGACTTACAGGCAGGTTTGCTGAACTGCTCTCTGAAATGGTGAAGGGTGAGATTGAGGTGTCTAATCGCACGAGCAACACAAAGCTTCTGGATGCTATAAAAGGGATTCCAGATCAGGCAAACTGTAGTTGGTTTAGGAATGTTAATCAGATAATTGTGACAACCGACTGCTACTGTTACAGAATGAAGTTGGATGAGCTGATCTCACTCATCAAATCTTATGATAAGGATGACAAGCAGAAGGCTCAATGCAACACATCTGATGCAGTTTGCTCACCCACTCCTACTCCTACTGCTCCATTGCCTGCTGCAGTTTGCTCATCCACTTCTGATGTAGGTATTCAAATTCATGACTTCACTCCTATTTCTACTGAGGTATGTGTAGACGATGTTTGTTGTACTGTAAAATGTAGAGAGAAAGTAAAAGATTTTAAAGAACAAACCCAATCGCTTACTATGCAACTTCAATGTACCAGATCCAGTAGCTACGAAGTTAAAAAGAATCTGGATGGTTATAAGGAAATGTAGAGGCTAAAAAACGTGACATTCGAAAGTTGCATAGTGATCTAAGCGAAGCAAAATGTCGATATCTCCACTTCAAGGATCTATCTGAAAAATTAACTGTTGAATTAAACGATTTAAAATCAACTTTTGAAAATACTGAATTGAATTTTAAAAAGTTTGATGTTTCAAGTGAAAAGGTCGAAAAGATGATAAATCAACAGTTAAAGTATAACAAAAAAGAAGTGAGGAATAAAGGATTGGGATTTGTATGCATACCTCCACCATACAATCACAATTACACCTCTATTCCTTTGACTGAGGAGGAGATAGCCGATTTGCCTGAAATGGAATATGGGAAGCCCGAGGATAGGAAGGTTGAGCCTGTTAAGCCGAAGAAAGTCAAAATCACAAGGCCAGATAAAACTAAAATTGTTCTAGAAAAACATGCATTTGATAAAACTTTTGTGAAACCTGCTGATGTTTTAAAGCAAACCGAGACTCTAAATTTTGAGAATAATGCGAACATTGACAAACATATTCAAGTATTAGATAATACTGTGTCAAGTTTTTTCTCAAAATTCATCTGAAGTGCAACCTCAAACAAAAGAGTCTGAATTAACAGAGCCTAGAGTTAATGTAGACAACATCGAGTTTGCCATGTTAAGAGGTTTGACTGAGTTTGTGAAAGAATTTAATAAGAGCAAACAAGCTAAATTTGCTTCGTCATTTGACACATCTTGCGATACTTCTGAAACATCCACTTCTGAGAAATCAGAAATGGGCGAATCACCTAGTGTCAACAATGCTTCACCTGAGGAAACAGAGGCATCTCAAACTGAATCAATAGCTTCATCTGATTCAACTAGTGACTCCCATGAAAAGACTGACTGTGATAATTCAGAGTCAGTTGCTTCAGTGGAATCAACAAATGAATCATCTGAAACTGTTGATTCAAATTCGATTAAAGAAGAATAAAAAACAACATCAGGAGCATCTGTTGAGTTAGATGGTAATGAAATCACAGGAGCCCCTGCTGACTGTTCAAAGGAAAATAATTCTGATTCTTCTGAACCAATTGTGTCACAAGTAGCTGAGAGCAATTCTGTAGCATCAATTGACACTGTTTGTGAGAAAATTAATGATACTAACCCTGTTGCTTCAAATGCAGACCAAGTAATAATAGAGGATTGAGTTGAGGAGGATGACGTTGTTTATCAAAAAGCTGACGATGTTTGTCCAAAAACATCAAGTTTGTCTGCTGATGCTCCTCCTTATGTGAGAAAGGCTGTTTCTGAGCCAACTTTGAGAGGCCCTACAAATAAATATGTGCCTCCAAAGCCAACAGTTAGAAATGAAAATGTTAAATCCAATGAATGTGCTAACTATTGTAAACAGGGGCATAAGAAGCAGGGGAGAAAGTCTGAAAAGTTTGCAAACAAATCATCCAACAAATCGTATAACTCATACTTAGCATCGGTTGGATGGAATGGACCGGGATATGCTCCTTACGTAAAGAAGCAGACCTGCTACAACTGCGACATACCCGGTCACATTGCAAGAAATTGCACACATCGTCCCTATGTGCCATATTATACACAGCATCAGAAGGTTACACCTAGGGATAGATCTTATTCTAAGCCAATGAAGGTTGAAAAACCTAAGGCAATGATGAATAAGCATCCCCAAGTTAAACCATCTGATGGGGACTGGAATGCTTCCAAAGCTAAAAGAAAACAAGCTTTTAAACCTAAACAAGTTCTAAAAAATAAAAAGGTTGAAAAGCAGACTGTTTTGCCCAAGGCACCTAAGAAATTAGAGAAGCCAAAACAAGCTTGGAAGGCAAAACATAATGCAGCAACATCACCAGTCCTTGAATCTAAAGGGAACATGTGCTTTCGAGAAGTGTCTTATGTTGATGCTTCAGGAATACCCAGGACCACGATGGCTTGGTACCAATGTCTTACTAATCTCCTTACATTTCAGGGACAACCAAGGAGGAGCTGTTGACAATCCTTGGATGTTGATAGCGGTTATTCCAGATACATAACGGGTAACATCTCACTATTGCAAAAAGGTATATTTTTACAGTTGATATGTTTCTTTTGAAGGAGATAAAAGAAGTAAGTAAGGCAAGATCAGCGAAAAAGGTACACATTTGAATTTCATATTCTGATTTCGATAATGATTAGTCATAAATCTTATGATAGAACGGTTAGGCAAAAACAACAAAATTATTTTCATTTTCTTTTGTGTTTCTCTTTGTACATACGTTTTCGTTGTTTAGGTAAATTTGTGCGTAAGATTTACGCACAAATTTAGGGGGATATCTAAACATATCCATCTGTAAATAGAGAAAATGAGAAAAATACAGAAACATTCGAAAAAATACAAAAACATTCGAAAAACAAGAAAAATCAAAAATATTTTGTTGCATATATGGGAAATGAAATAATTTCAGTATGTGGATTAAGGCTGACTCATGTAAGACCAATATTGAAATGATCTGACTCTAGAGCTATATGTTGGTAGGCTTTATCCTGATGGCTAGATTCTTTGACTGGTTCTGTGCAGAACACTAAATTACTCTATGACCTCAGGAAAGAACGTCACTTGGAATTAGGACATGGCTATTTGAATGCGTGTGTGATGTCTCGTTACACACAATTTCGTTCTAGTTCTGAAATCTTTTCTGTCCAACTCGTGTATCTCCTCTGTTTTGCGTGAGCAAAGACCTGGAGATGCTAGGCAACGTCAGCTTCTGCTGCATCTAGATACATGCTGACCTAGCTATATGTTGTCGCGCTATAGATCAAATACACCCGAAAGAGGCCCTCTAGTGCCCAAAAGAAACAAAAAAAAAAACCCTATATCAAACTGAGAAAATCTCATTTGATCTGTATATTATATCAATCTCTGCTGCTGATCTATTCTTTTCTCTTCTCAATCCAGTCCCAGTCAAGATTTCAGAATTCTAGAACGAGCTTGTGAAATATGTGGTAGGGAAATTGCATGTATGATAGTGTGTTCTGATTAAAATTCCAGGATTTGATTGTGATTGAATTGAGTGTTCATATAAATTAAATTGAAAAACATGATAAATCAGTTACAGACCGTCACTTGAAAAAGGCCTAGGGAGATAAGTTTAAGTGGACAAATATACTGGCAATCGCTCGGATCACTCAAAGTAAATTAGTGTTGATAAGTGTAGTCTGGCCTGAAACACTGTGATTTGATCCCATTGCAAATTGTAATTGTATTTTGGTTTCTTTGTTTATTTGTGTTTCATTTTATATCATTAGATTTAGAAATAAAATCAAAAATCCAAAAAAAATAAAGTGTTTATTTGTTTTCTTAAAAATTTAACCGTTCTTGAAGATTTGATTGATCACCATAAATTGAATAAAATTTGAATTGTGAAATCCGAGTACAAATACTTGGATGTACTGAGTGTTCACGTGGTATTTCCCCCTGCTGCACAAAATTGTTTGCTTATGAATTTCTGAGTATGTGCAGAATTTAATGTTAAATCAAGAAATAGGGGTTGTTGAAGATTGAGATGCTGTTGGTTGCTGACAAAGCTTGAAGCATCAGAATAGCAAGATGTACCTGAGTCAGAAGAACCAGATACAAGTCATAATCTGACAGTGATAGTGCATTTGAAGAAGTACGTGTGAACCTGCTTGAAATTGAAGACATTGACAAAGAAAAGAGTTGCTGAGAATCCTCCGCTTGCATTCTTTTCAACAAGTTTTTCAAGCAAAGCTGATCGTGTTTAAGAAGAACAAAGAGCCCAAGTTTGAAGATTAAGAGATGAAGTATCTTCCCACAGAGACATGATATTGACAACAGTTTGATAAAGACAGCATAAACCTAGGGGGTTATTGTAAGGCCATATAATGGTGTAGGTTTACGCCTATCTTTATCAAACATAATTATAGGCTATTGGGCTTAGCCTTGTAGTGGGTTAGATAATACTCGGATAAGCCATGTGGGCTATTTAAGTGATTTGGGCCTGGTTGGTTAGTAAATATTGTGCATGTGGGCTTGGCCCAGCTTGTAACTAGGTCACCCTATGTAACTATAAATAGGGTGAACCTAGTTCATTATTAGGTTAGATATTTTTGAGAGCTTCTTCAGTATTTTTCGATCTCTGTGTTGGTGTACCAGACGGTTCTCTAGAAACCGTGTGCACTTTGGTTATAATCGATTGATTGTTCTTGTTTTTAACACTTTTCTCAGTATTCCGCGCTTTGATTAGTGTTTGATATCCAATTGTGTAGTGTTCCTGGACTTACAACCATGGATTTTGTTACTAATTTGTCCAAAACCAGAAAAGGTAATGACACGATTTGGGTAATTGTGGATCGATTAACCAAATCAGCTAATTTTCTACCCATGAAAGAAACCTTTAGCATGGAAAGGTTAGCCAAGTTATACGTAGACGAAGTAGTATCCTTACATGGAGTCCCACTCTCCATTGTATCAGATAGAGATAGTCGTTTCACTTCACATTTCTGGACAAGTTTCCAAGAAGCCATGGGGACACGATTAAATTTAAGTACATCTTATCATCCCCAAACAGACGGACAAAGTGAAAGGACGATTCAAACCCTGGAATACATGCTCAGGCCATATGTAATAGATTTTGGTTGGAACTGGGATGACCATCCACCCTTAATTGAATTCTCCTATAACAATAGTTATCATGCAAGCATTGAAGCTGCCCCGTTCGAAGCACTGTATGGACGAAAATGCAGAACTCCAGTTTGTTGGGCAGAAAGAGGAGAAAGTCAATTTTCAGGCCCTGAAATCGTACAAGAAACTGCCGACAAGATCACTCAAATCAAGGAAAGACTGAAAACGACTCGAGATCGCCAGAAGAGTTATGGAGACAATCGACGCAAACCGCTAGAATTTCAAGTCGGAGATAAGGTACTTTGAAAGTTTCTCCTTGGAAAAGAGTAGTGCGGTTCGGTAAGAAGGGAAAGCTAAGTCCAAGGTACGTAGGACCATTCCCAGTAGTCCAGCGAATAGGACCTATTGCTTATCGCTTACAACTACCAGAAGAACTAGCCGGGGTACATGACATATTTCATGTATCCAACCTCAAGAAATGTCTATCTGACGAATCCCTGGTAGTATCTCATCAAGATGTAGAGGTAAATGAAAAGTTAAAATTTGTTGAGAAGCCACTACAGATAGAAGATAGAAAGGTCAAGTTTCTCAAACACAAAAGACTAGTACTGGTCAAAGTCAAGTGGGATTCAAAGAGAGGACCTGAGTACACTTGGGAGCTGGAATCGGAGATGAAGCGAAAATATCACCACTTGTTCCAGTAAATCTCGAGGACGAGATTTTTTATAAGGTGGGGAGGATGTAACAACTCTCATTAAATTTACTATTTCTTATTATAATTTGTCCAATAGGAAACCCTAATTGAGACCCCCAAATAATATTGCATGACCCCTAAAATTTTCAGAACAATCGAAACTAGGATCAGGGCCCCTAAAACTCAGGGGGGGGGTATTCCCTAATTGATATTATCTAAACAGTTCGTTGTCAAATTCGAAATTTAACAAACCGTCGACTCACCCAAGCTAGTTAGATACGAGGCCACCCTATGCTAGAGGGGGTGCCCTCGCGCCACGCGCCAGGCTCTCGCGCCACGCGATGGAGCCAATTTTTCAGTATAAATGTAGGGCATTGGCACTTGAATTTTGGCATTGGTTCGACGTAAAAACTTGTTTCGTACATTGAGATATCGTTTGTTTACTTCAAAACACACAAACAACACGAAATTCTGCCACGATAACAGGGTAATAACTCGATCACTGCTACGATTTAATGTCCGATCGATAAAAACCAGTCCGATGGATGTTTAAGTGCTGCCCGTAATTGGGCTATACTTTGTCATTCGTCGTGAAGGTTTTGATCTCGTGAGTTGTCGTAAAAGATTAAGTTACTGACCTAGTATTCGTGTGCATTATTATTTGAATTAGGTTAACCAGGCTAAAATCAGTAGGCTAAACGCTGCCCGTCTAAATCTGCAATGTGAGTCATTCTCTTTTTATCAAAGTGCTTTACAAAACCCTAAATGTTTTCCAGTTATAATTATAGGGATTATGTCTTTGTAATCTTCAATTACTGTCGGTATGTGGGGTTTTGTATACGTTACTTGATACCCGTCACCATTGGACAACGGGTTAGCCAATGGGTGATCTGACCATAGTCACAGATACAGTCGAGTGACAAATACCGATTTGGGGTAATTGGTAGATAGAAACAATATAATCACCCTTAATACTGTATATTATAACAATGTGTCGTTTTGTGCAACATGAATGATTCGCCAGTATTTCCCTACTGATAAAATCTTTTTAAAACATGTTTCAGGTGATCTGCTGTGATCCATGAAAAAGTGCCGTGTAGCACTGCAAGCATGAATAAGTGGCTCAATAAAATAAAGAAACATGTTTTTGTAAAAACAGGGATTTCCCAATGAAATCACCTTTATTGTAGATTATGAGTGTTATTCCCAATTTGTGGAATAAAATAAATTGGGCATTTTAAAAGATCCTGTTAAAATTCCGCTGCCAACATAATAATTACCACGGGTTTCTGTCTCGCGGCTCTTGAAACGGGTAAAACCGGGCCGGGGGCCGTGACAATAAGCATACAAACCAATATGAGTTAACGTGTTAACTCACTAAAAATCAACGTGAACTACTACAAAATACATGTTTTGACCCAACATCACATCCCCAACCTTATCTTTTTTCATCCCGACAATCAAAAACATTGGCACTCAATATATTCAACTAATTTATTAACAAGTCAAACCACATGTTAACCAAGATTGCGGGTATAAGATCCACCTAAACCCAACCGCCAGCTTCCGAGCCCTTATTCACGATTCATTAAATTCAAGTGATTATAGTCATCTATGGGTCACATTCTCAAAGGACTACAACGCCACCTAATCCTACTTCAAGCTTATAAGGTTTAAAGATTTAATCTATCGTCTTATATAGAAAACTTTTATGCAATTCCGATTAAACTTATGATGGATGGATGATGTTGTGAGCTTTACATGTTTTGCTTATGATCAGTTCAGCGGGCATACCCCACCCGAGTCACCATCCCAGTGGTTAATGACATAAACTTCACATATTTATATTTTTTCTAACTCCACCTAACGGGTATAACCCACCCGAGTCCCTATCCCAGTGGTTGATGTCAAGGGCTTCGTTTTTTATCTTTTTTTACATGTAGCTCAAATGAACCGATTGAATGTTTTTTTCCGGGCGCCACCTAGTTTTGGATTTATCTTAATAAAAAGAAACAAATGTGCCAATTTAACCGGAAAAACTTTTAAGCTTTTACTTATGACGTAATTCTTATATTCTCCACTGTTTCAATTTTGTCATAGCTCCTAAGGTGAGAACCCACAAGACTCCTAATTTTTAAGGTATGTTATATAAATCCTAAGGAACTCTTCAACCGACTAGGCTTACTCACATATCCTAAATTAGACGTGTGACTGACCGTTCGTTATCTCATATATATAGTAATCAAATGCCACAAACTGATTATACCTATCATCTTCCATTTTATTGCAAAAACTTTCTCGAAACATTTTCTTTTTTTATTGTTTATTTATTTATTTATTTTAAACGACACTGACTAAGACACAACTAACTGACACAACGAAACACTGATAGATGCTAGTCTCCCCTCCCCACACGTAATTCCTTCATTGTCCTCAATGGAGAGCAAAACTCTTGACTCAACTACTAACACGGACCGAACACAAAGAAAAATGGAACAAACTCCCATGATTTTAAACGGTTGAATTCCTATAAGCCTCGTTCCACAACAACCGTATAGCATTTTTTTCGTGGTTGCATTCAACATGGGATGCCCTTCTTAAAAGATATTCAAATATCTTCACCCAAGTGGAGATTGAGTATGGACAAAGTGATCGAAACCTGAAAAATAAAACTCACATGCTCCCAAACATATTAAAACGAATCAATCTACAAAAACCATCATAATTTGTCCACCTAGCCCTCCTTCTATATGATGTGAGTTTAAGGTAGAAGAGGGGTGGATTTTAAGTGGGTGGAAGTTAATTTTCGTTAGGGTTTGGCTGAAGACGTAGAGAGGCGAGGGAAAAGAGAGTTTGAGTGGAAAAGAAAGATTTAATTGCGTTTAAAACCTGTTTCGTTGGGGAAATACGCCGCGCGTCACGGCAGATTCCAAGGAACCCCCCGCGTGGCGCGGGGGAGTGCATGTTGACTGGTGTTGACTTGGGACCTCAAGCGTGTCGCGGCAGAGGCAATGAGTTCTCCGACGTGGTTCCTAAGAACCACTTTTCAGCAGATTTTGCCCACAATTTTGGTTTTATGCCTTTTCATGATTTCTCTTCTCCAAACCATCTCATATTCCTGAAACACTCCGAAAACATACCGAAAACAACCGAAAAATGTCCAAGAACACTCCAAAAATCAAATTTTCGGGCCAAATTCTTTATGCAAACATATAATCATTTTGCCTTAACCCCCCAACCAACTGTGCATTGCCCTCAAATGCACCAGAGCTTAGCCAAACCTCCTCGGACTTCCCACACTTGAACAATGGCACGGTTAGACTCGACGACTCAAAACAAAAGAAAAACAAACAGAAAGGAAAAACAAAACCTTAGGCTGCCTCCTAAGAGCGCTAAGTTTTAGATCTTCAGCCAGATTATACCTGCAACCTTCAAGGTGGTTCAAACGCCTGATTACCTCCAGACTTTTCTAGATGACTCGATTTCCCAAAGTCCGGACAGTTGCAACTCCATACCAGTTAGGCTCAATCTTGGCCTCATCTACACAAGCCTTTCCACCATCCGATGGCTTGCCTGCTTTTCCTCTCCTTTTCACATCCACTTTCTTCACAGATTCTTCGTTCTTCCCAAACTTGGATCTGTAAAACTTAACACCTTTCTCATCTAATGTGTCCTCACACACGTGAAGTGTATGGTGAAACAAACTTGTTAATAGCAACCGCTTCACACAAATTATCAAGAACCTCGTAAGAAATGGATTTTGAGAAAAAAAAATTAAAGAATAGCTTACAATTTTCAGAGCTCATGGAGATTAATCCATCTCTACAGTTGATTTGAACATTGGTAGTGTACAAGAACGGACGTTCCAGAATCACTTTTTGTGGCTCAATTGTCCTTGTAGGTGCTTAATCAAGCACCATAAAGTCTACCAGATAAAAGAACTCACCCATATGGATCATCACATCCTTCACAACCCCACGGGGTTACTTCCATGTATCATCCGCCAAAATCACCTTCTTATCAAATCATATAGCAGACCAAAGTCGTACTGATCATAAAAAATTCCTGGGAGAATACTCATACTCGCCCCATAATCCAATAAAGCATTGTGGATCTTCAGCTTTCCCACTTTAATAGGAAAGAGCGGTACCCCTTGCTCACTCTCCTCACTTCCATTAATCTCCTCTCTTATACCTATAACTACTTGAGATGAAGATGTAAGAGCTGTATCAACAATATCAGATTTAGGAAGGATACTTACCGAGTTAACTCTTGCGTGATGTTGAGGATTCTTTGTAGAATCACTTGGTAGTTTCCCTGGATCTCTTCTTCCTTGAGCCACCTCGGCCGCCAACTGTGCAAGTTGTTTTTCTAAAGCTTTATAAGCCTTGGCTTGCACCTCTTGATCTTTTTTTATTTGCTTCAGAATTTCCATCATCTCATTGTTCGACCCTTCGGCTGGACCGCTTGATCTTCCTTGGTTTAAACTCTTTTGATAACTCCTTTGATTGTAATTTTGGTTGTTGTAACCAGGCTAATCTGTTTTGATATGGCTAACCTCCTTGAGTAGGTACCTAAAAATTAGGATTAGATTGATTAGCACTATTACCATATCTAAAATTTGGGTGATTCCTTAAACCTGGATGATATGTGTTTGAATTCTTATCAAATCTCTACTGATCACCATAGACCTGGTTAACCTCTTCTTCAGCTCTTATGAACTAGTCCGGGCAATCTCTCATAGCATGCCCTATTTCCCCACACGAATCATACACTGGATAAGAGTGAGCAACATGTATCAAGTCTTTTCCTCCGAGACTTTTAAATCGCGCCAATTGGCGTTCTAAAGCCTCTCTCTATCTCTCTCTCTCTCTAACTGAGTCACCCAAGCTGCAGAGACTCCCGTACCTGTTGATGTAGGGATTTGATATTTCTTTCCTCTATCAGATTGGGCTTAACTTTTCAAGTCGGCTTCTGCAATATCCAAATAATCCCAATCCACGTCCATATGATTCCTTAGAAAAGTGCCACCCATTGTGGCCTTGATGTCTCGCCTATCTTCATTGGATATCCCGTCATGAAAAGCGGTAATTAACTCCCATCTTGGAATGCCAAGATGAGGACAATTACGGATCAATTGATTGAACCGCTTCCATAACTCATAGAACAACTCACCGGAAGTTGTTGGAACTCTCTAATGGCAGCTCTTCCCGACTTGGTTCTTTGTGGAGTATAATACTCTTCTAGGAACTGTTGTTGCAATTCTTGCCATGTGTGAATGCTTGCATAAGGCAAGGAAATGAACCATTCACGTGTTAAGTCTTTTAGGGAGAACTGAAATAGAACAAACTTGATCTAGTGTGAACCCATTTCCACCTATCATACCACAAACCGCTTCAAATTTCGCAATATAAGCATACGGTTCTTCACTCCCATTTCCATGAAAATTAGGCAACATGTTCAAGATATGCGGTTTTGCCTCAAAAGATCGATCACCATTAAGAACGGGCATGACAATAGGTGATGAGTGTTTCACAATTTGCAAACGGAATTGACTCTCTACCCCTAGATATTCGATCCGGAAATCTTGGATCTCTTTGCCTTTGACTAGTGCTCGATTCACCCTTGGTGTGGTTTGATATCCGTTACCCCCACCTGGTTGTCTTTGCTGAAACCCTTGGTAATCCCGGTTTGCCACCAAATTTAATTGGCCTCCTTGCATTCCCGCATATGTTTCACACTCATCCCATTCTTCATCATACTCCAAATCATAATCCAATCTACCCTCTTCCCAATCATCCACTCTACCCTAATTCATTCTCTGTTCAAACTGGTCACCTGCACGGTGCGGGTGAGATTTACGGTTACTCACAACCCGAATCGGCTCGATTTGTTGTTGGGTTCCTAACGGGTTACGCATGCGTGGGTACTCTAAATCTCCACCTCTCACTTGAAAGTCACCTTGTGGAGGTGCTTGTCTAGCATTTAGGTTTTGTGGTGGTGGTTGATTTGGTTGGTTTTTGAAAGGTAATGGTGGTTGATTTTGAAGATTTGGGGATTGAGGTTGATTTTGTGAGTTTAGATTTTGGAATGGTGGTGGTGGCATATCAGGAAGTGGATCTTGTTGTGGTGTTTGCTGATTCAGGTTCAGTTGATTTTCTGGAGGATTCATTGTTGACTCTATTGCTTTTCCTTTCAAGGCTGAATGAAGCAATAAGTTCTGTCTGGCGGTCTTTTCGATTTTGGGGTCGGAAGAAGTGGTGATGACTTTCCCGAAAACCTGGTATGCATGCAACTAGAAAAAACCTGCACACAAGTAAACAAGAAACTGCGTGTAATACCGAACGAAAAAAAAAATAAAGAAACATAAATATTTTTGGGTTTTTATGATTTAAAAAAAAAGAAACATAACTAATCTAGACTAACACTAAGCACACGAGTTCCCCAGCAACGACGCAATCTTAATGACTGTCGTTAGGTCAATAAAAAACCTAAATAAACTATGTAGATAGCGTAAGTAGGGTATCCTATCCACGGGGAATTTGTGGTTAATGTTCGATTTTAACTATGATCTAATCTATTCTAAATTCGGGGGTTTTAATAATTGTTTGAAAGAAAACGGAAATTAATGAGAAAAGTGTTATCAATAAGAGAAAAAGTAACCTCCACCCGGAATCCCAATTACCCGTTTTTAACACAAACACCTGTTTACTGATTCAAAATACCACATAGACATGGCATTGGATTAATGATTTTGATTAATTGTTAGGGATAGTTTTTAAGATCCACCATACACCTAATGTAACAACCCTCGGTAAAACCAACACCCTCATTATATTTTGTATACCCTATTATATCTTAAAATATCCTTATATGTCTTATATTACACCCCGTATGTGAAAACCGAGCCCGAAATACAATATAGTATTTAAAGAAAATATAAAAACTTAATTTTAGGGCTGAGGCGGGCCGCGTGAACCCACCCCAAACACCTACGCGGGCCGTATGAGAGTGTTGACCGGATTCCGCTGATTTCTTTAGTTCAAGCGGACCGCGTAAGCTTAAGCTTACATTCACGCGGGCCGCGCGGACTCATAAAACGCGGATACATCCGGTGCTGACACGTGTCGACATCGTGTCAAGCCTAGTGGTGATCCGGACGAGCTATAGGTTGACCGCGTGTTGACGCGGGCCGCGTAAGGCTTAGCCTTACCTTACGCGGGCCGCCTGGAAGTCTGATATCACAACTATAAATTGCAGGCATCAGTTTTCGTTTTCCGTCGCTCATTCTCAATTCTCAATCTCGAATTCACTGTTATTAGGCATATTTTGCAAGTATTATACCCCCTAATTAGCAAGGTTCTGCTCCGTTGTAAGTATTATAACCCCAGTTTCGTAATAGTTACGTTGCCCGATTGATTTAGGGTTCCGTAACAACTGTCGTGGTTCTGCCCGACGTAGTTGTTGGAATGCCGTCTCGGGGAGGGTATCATTAATAATTTCAAAGGGTTATGATACTAATCAATGTACATTTGTATAAATTATAGATTATATCCAGGAAACCCTTACGAAAAGCCTTAGACAGCAATGTGAGTAATCTCCTTTTTATTAACAGTTTTTACAAAACCTTAAATGTTTTACAATGCGATTAAGCAGTGATTGAGTCTTTGTAGTTCTTCAATTACTGCCGGTATTTGGGGTTTTGTATACAAAATTTATTACTTGCGAGTAGTAAGTCGAGATGACAGTACGTTACCATTGGACAACGAGTTAGCCAATGTGTAATATGACCCACAAGTCAAGGATTGACAGTACTGAATGAGTAATTGTGTAGAAATAAACAATGTGATCGCTCTCAATACTGTGTTAATTGATAAAATGTTAATTAAACTGGGATTCACTCACCAGTATTTCCCGCTGACAAAATATTTTTAAAACATGTTTCAGGTAACACAATGTGAAAGCCAACTGGGAAAAAGCCAGCTCGAGAGCACTGACGGCTTGGAAAATAAGTGGCTATAAAAGTTATCTAAGAAACAATGTTTTAAATTAAATAAAATAGGGTTTGTCCCTATAAATGTATTGTAGTAAGAAACTTGGGTTTTGCCCATGTTATTATTAATATCAAATATGGTGGTTTTAACTCTGATAAACATTTCCTAACTACGGTCCTGATGAAAATTCCGCTGCGAGATTAAATACCCTGATACCACCAAAACTCTGTGATCGCGTCAGCCCGTTCCCGGGGATCAGGGATCGGGGGTTGCGACACCTAACAACCCGTTTAATTATACCAATTACCCACCAGTTTATTAACCCACTAATGATGCAAATATATCGCCAATACACTTAATAAACGACAAATAATTCAAATACAATAACTGTTGAACGAAATCAACACAAGTACAAGCTTTACCAGTTTAAAAGAATCAGAAACAAAGTATTCGTATCAAAACAAGCAATTGTTCATCCGAGCGGAAGTCACAACGTGTTTAGCTGCTCCTGGTTGTCATCACCAAAATAATCTTCATCGGGGACAGATTAATCATGAGAAACAACTTGGACGGATGCAGTTTATGGTTAAATTAGCTGGAAATTGCCTCTGAATTCGTCTGGAATGGCTGGAAAGTGAATGGATGCCCTAAAACTCAATTTCTGCCGTTTTTATATCATTCCCGTAACTGGACTCTCTCGCGCGTCGCGGGGAGTATATTGATCCTGCCGCGTGTTGCCTGGACTGCCCAGGTTGACTTTTTCCGCTACAGGTCCCGTGTTGATCCGTCAAACCCATTTTTCGGCTCGGTTTCTCTTTTTTACCCTTTTTAGCACCTGTTAAGCCAAAAACACCAAACACACGATAAGTATACAAACCAATATGAATTAACGTGTTAACACACTAAAAATCAACGCGAACTACTACAAAATACATCGTGTTTTGACCCAACATCAGAGTTCACCTGTGATGTGATCATTGACAGAGATAGATATATACTTCATCCAAATCTCGAGGTATATGCAATAGTGATCAACTGATCATAGCAAGCTACTACATCTGCATCTCTGAACTTGATTCGAAATTAGCTTAAATCATATCGATTTTATTCACAAACTAAGAAACCATAAAATAAAAAAAAGTAGTTCATACATATTATAGCCGATTTATCTATCGATTAAACAGTCCAGTTGGATGAATACAGAGAAACAGGTTGAATTAAATACTTGAATGATGACAAGAGAGTGAACAGAACAAGAAACTTCATTGGAGGTGTGAGTGAGAATGGCTTGTATTGTATCTATTCTTTGATTGTAGTATTGATTGTAACTGCCACTTTTGGTCCCATTATGGTCTTATATATTAAATATTAATTAGATGCTCATGCTGATCAGCCTGCTCACAGGTCAGATACTCATCATATCAACATAATGTGGAAAATTATACAATGTCTTACCACAACTAACATAAAGAACATCGTTGATCTTGTCAAACATTATTATACAAACAATAAACTCGTAGCTAAAACCAGACATGAAGTCTCATGAGAATTTCCATGAAGAAAGACTCTGGATCGGTGTTCCTTTCCAGCCGATGACGAGTGAATCACCGTCCCTATCGAATGTGCAACCACTTCCACACGGAAACTTTTCCGCCACCAATTTTGCTTGATATAAAGAAGACATACTAAGCTCAGTCTCCTTCATCCCAAACCGCGCAAAAAACTTTCTCCAAACATTAATATTTACATGCCTAATAACTCTCTCTGCGCCTTCCGATGCCACAACGTTACTTATTCCCTTACCAAAATGCATCGACTCAGTAAATGTGCGGATTTCATCTTCACAACCCAAGCACTCTTCTAAAAAATCAAACAACGCCCCGTAGAAAAACAAACCTTCAATAAAACGGTTCACAAAGTTTAGGGAGTTAAGATTCACTGCAACTTCACACACCACCATAACAAGAGGCTTTATACTTTTTATAACTTTCATTAAAGATTCTAAACGGTCCTGTTGCGCTATCATGCCCCATAAACCACAGGATGTGTAAACACCCAAAGCTTCATCTGGATCCAAATCAAGAAGACCTTTATTGAAATCTAGCATATCTTCGACTATAACCGAGTTAAAAGAGAAAGATAAGTTGATAGATTCAGCAAAACTCTTCAACCAAACACCTGTTTGCTCGATTTTCTGTTTGGAATTAGTCCCGACAGCAGTTATTTTAAGATGCTCGATAGGACAATTGGGTTGAGATACGAGAGCTTGCATTAGAATCGTACATTGTGTGCCTTGTTTTATAGAGAGATCAATTACATGAACATTTTTCAACCCAGATACACCGTCTACCAAAGCCTGCACCCCAGCAAAATGACCCACTTGGTAAAGAGGTGTTTTTTCATAAAGCATGGTAGCAGTTGCACTTGGGGTCATCACTCTCTCTGCAAGATTTGCTTCATCTTTCTTTTTCGAACCACTAGATGTATCCCCCCCGTTTTCCTTATCAATCTTCTCTCGTAAAGCTTTTGAAAAATAGTGAACTAATCTTTGAACCGGGTTTTCCATGCTACAAGCCAGAACATCACACCAATCAAGAAGCTTAATTGATCGTTCATACTGTTGTTTAGTCACTTTCTCTGAAGAAAGTAAAAGATTTTCAATGAGTTGAACATCTTTGACCTCTTCATCAGAAAGGCCCGAGAATGAACCACCGTAAGGGTGGTTCGATATCGAAATATCCTTCATCGAATTGGATGAACAGGATTGTATGAATCGTTCTCCACCTAACCGAATAATCGCATCAGTTGATAACTTTGGGCCACTTGGGTCATGTTGAACTGCTTCTTCATGACTTTGTGTGTGTGGTTTAATAAGCTCGGAATATTGAGATTCGATATCTGCAAGCTCCCGCATCTTATGTTCATATGAATGAAATGGCGGTGTGGTGTCGAGAAACAAGGCATCCAAACTATGGAAACTTTTTAACGGTTCAAATTCTACTTGATGATTTCCTGTTGAAAACCAAAACCCATCGGTCGCTTTATAAGTGTTTCCCGGACCATCTTCGTATAACAGAGGCAGCTTTCCACGACTATCGATTTCTCGATTCTCAACATTACCATTAGAGTAGTTGTGGATTTTTCTAAAGATATGAGTATCCAAAGGAGGCATTTCATTCGATTTCATCACCTTTAGAGGTTTATATTTTATAACACTCACAGTTTCATAAACAGAGGGGAAAAACATACAGCATTAAGTTACATATATTATATCCTATCAGGACTGGGCACATTGAAATTATCGTTGTCGATGTGTTCAATGTTGGTTCGCTGTCACTATATTAATCTAAGACAGTTTTTGCATTGACTTGTTCAAAGGATATTCAGTTGCAGGAAAAGTTCGGCAAGATATATGCATCATTTACTTCTGTTTATAGAAGTAATTTTGTAACTAAACACCTACTCAATACTAAAAACTGTATAAAGTTTTACTGAAAGACTAGAGGTTCTGTAAACAAATACAAATTGGGGCCTAAAGTTGGTAGACATCAGCATTCCAGATAAAAAATTTACAGTTGAAGTTATGTTAATGGTTTCTTTTCCAATATTGTCTTTGCTGAGTACTTTGTAAAATTTGCATGCATCACTTGAATAAACTTGTTATGTCTGCTTATCCGGTGTTTCGGATTAATCAAGTCAAGAATCACCATAAAAAAATTTCTAAGAATCGACGGAGTGTTGGATCACAGATCACAATTCTTTTAAAATAATTTATATAAAATCCATCAGGTAAAGGAAAAACTATACACTTGGAAATTATGACCCATTCATCAAGAAATGGGTTGATTTGGTAAAAATATTTGCTTATGTTTTCATTTGGGTCTACTAAAATCAAACAAGAGGTCAATTTTGGTTTGCCTGGTAAATATGGGTCAGTGTCATAAAACTTGCTAATTTAAAATGGAGCCAAATTGGTGAGCACCACCCTCCCCCATTGTGTATTATTACCACCCCTACCACAGTTGGCGTATCTGCCACCATCAACGCCAACACCTCCACTGTTGTCGCTAGCCGCCATAAAAGCAAATATATCAAGTGACCCATTTTGATAAAAAAAAATTCTTTTTAAAAAGACTCACTTCAAGGCGAAACCCGTTTTAACCTGAACCAAATTGATACTCTTTTGTAACAGCCCATTTGACTGGTTACCCGACCAAAGCGGACTGTTTTTCAGGCCTAGTAAAAAGAAATGAAATTCCTATTCTTATAAACAAATAAAATCTAGTTTAACATTCACTATACACAAAACCACAAATCCAACAGAAATGAAATAAGAAATCCCCAAAGACTTGGTCAATAATAAAATGCCACGCCCGTTCAAAAACTTGGTCAGTTAGGTTTATTTAGATATCTTCTTGCTAAACTAATGTTGAAACCAATGCATAACTTAGTGATTAGATAATCCTACGATGAATAAACAAAAAAACTTGTTACAAAGAGGACAAATAACAATATCACTGAATAAAACAAGAAACATGTCCTCAAATACATACAAATGGAGGTTAAATCCAAAGTTTATGTTGCTTTCTTACCAAATAGGACTCCACCTTTGATTTGCAACTTGTATGTGATATGTGCCGAAGTGTTTTCACGATCTCCAAGCACTTGTTCATAAACCCATGTTGGCTACCAGCTTTCCTATTTTCCAGGCTTTATCTATTTTTATGTGAAGTAGTGGATAGTGGTAAAAGTTAGTGGCAAGTTAGTTATTTTATTTCAGTCTTTAAATAGGTTAATTGTGTTATTGTTTAGAGGAGGAATGAAAAAATATTAGAGAGTTATCTCAAAGTCTATTTCTTGCTATTTTCTTTTGAGTTTGATCCACTCAACGGATTATTTATCCCCAAATCCGATTGGTACATATCAGGATGCAATAGTGATTATTATTTATTAGACAGGTTATTATGCATGTATATATGCTGGGGCATTTATGTCTTTTATATTATTATTTGTTAAAGAGTTTTTTACACATAAAATCATGAAAATAGGCATGTTAACCAAGAGTTTTATCGGAATTGAATTTGTTGACTTGTAAAATAAGCAAAAACCAATAAGAGAAGGACAATCAAGCAAAGCCGGCACCAAAATAGCCCATACTCTGACTTTACGGTATGTTGGGGCATTTATGTCTTTTTTATTATCATCTGTTAAGAGTTTTTAACACATAAAATCATGAAAATAGGCATGTTGACCAAGAGTTTTATCAAAATAGGCATTGAATTTGTTGACCGGTAAAATAAGCAAACCAATAAGAGAAGGACAAGTAAGCAAAGCCAGCACCAAAACAGCCCATAATCTGACTCTCCGGCACCTTTTTAGTTCGCACCATATACACAAAAAATTACACCTGGGTCCACATTTCACCCAAATAATCAACCAAAATATTACAAGTGTAAAGTGCCAGCACTATTTTACCCGGCGGCTAAAGGAGCAGGCACTATTTTTGTCGGCACTGAAAAAGAGGAAGATCCACCAATCAAAAAATTACAATTGTAAAAGTTTCAACGCTATTTTAGCCGGTGGGCTTAAAGAGTAGAAACTTTACATTTGTAATTTTTTTATTTGTTATTGGGTGATATGTGGACCCAAGTGTACTTTTTGTGTTTTCTATTCCAACTAAAAAGTCGGAGTGTGGCTTGTATTAGTGTCAGCCATGCTTACTTGTCTTTTTTCTCTTATTGGTTTGCTTATTTTACAAGTTCACAAATTTAATACCTATTTTGCTAAAACTCTTCGTCTAACATGCCTATTTTCATGATCTTCCTTTTTACACTTTGCATCTATTATTTCCTTTATCACACAGATTCACTCATGCAATATACGGTAGATTTACACATAACTAAGGTAGGTAGCTGAAGAGGTATGGTCCCAATTCCTTGCCCACATGGCAAGGACCATACCACTTTTTCCATCCTACGTGGCGCTGACATCAACAATACCATCCAGAAGCTTCCAGAAGCATCTGGAAAATATGAAGGCAGCACCAAAGATGCTCCATCCGACATAAAGGACAACACGTGTCACCAGTCATCAAGCGCCAGGTAGGCATACGACGAATCCAGGAGCAGTCCGACAACGCCAGTACGACGTCTCCAAAATAAGCAAATGCAGGCGCGCCACGTGTACCACTACACTGACCACAGCAGAGGAGACCAAGGGGATATTCCCCTTGGTCGGACAGCTGGCGCGCGTCTACAGCTGGCACCGCTGCTCCCTCCCTTCTTCACCCTCCGGCTATAAATATGACCCTTCACCATCCAGGTTGCTCATCTTGCTCTCTATACTCTCACACTTAACACACACGGTTTACTCTCCCTCAGAACAGTACTTATTCTCACGCCGGAGCCTGGTTAAGAGGGAAACCCCCATATTCCCCTCTTAACGAGACTAACGGTGTTGCTGTTTTGCAGGAACCAAGCCATTCCACGAGTAGGAAAAGAGATTGAACCCACAGAAGAAATAACCCCACAGATTAACTCTAACGTTAACTTGTGTTTCATCATTGGCGCCATCCGCTTTTAGCAAAAACCACTCTCATCCCTTTTTCTTTTCAAAAAACACTCGTCAAAATGGCTGAACAAAACCCTTCTCACCCGGCAGATGGAGACGATTCTTCTTTTGAACTCATTTCGGACAACGTACACGTCCAAAGAGATCAAAGGAACGAAATTATCCAAGAAAGGCCGATGAACAACGAGTTTCCTAGTATCTTTGGAAGTACATCTAGGGTTGTTACTCAAAACACAACTGGTGCTACTTTCCAAACTCCACCTAGGATCATCACTCAGACCACAAACGGAGCTACTTTCCAGCCTCCGTCGGAGGTAGTCCAACAAACACCTCCACCAGTGCAAACACAGAGCCATGGAGCTGGTCCCTCAGCTCCATCGGACCAAGCACAACTGAACTTCTCTGCACTACTAGGGCTACCTGAAGGAAAAACTCTGGCTTCCTGGTATGCCGAACAAGTAGCGTCTATAAACCTCGTTTACACACAACTCAGTGCACAGCAAGCTCTACTTCAGGCACAAGCCAACCAGTCAGCATTTGTCACTCCACCGCAAAGGCCTTTGAGCATGCCCATGCCTCAACAGACCAATGCATTTAATTTACGCCCTGAACCAGTACCTCCACCACATGTTAGAAGGCCAACCGCGCATGACACGCGCGATACGTACGGTGAGACAGAAAGCAATTATGTGCAGTATTCTCACCAACCAAAGAAGCCAATACAAAGTCGTTTAGGTCCGCGCAACATAAACGACGAATTCGAAGATGACGATGAGACATACAAAGAAAGCACAGTGTTCAGCAGGCTGCCACCAGAGCATGAAGCATACAAACCTCGCAAGCGCGTAGGTTACGATCCAAAAGCTGAACATGATTACACTTTGAGCTATCGTCCAGACGACATGGCTGAGAATTCAAAGTTCATTCGAGAGATCGCCACGACTGCCATTGACAAAACGAAATTGCCACACAACGTGGGCAAATACAACGGGTTGACAGACCCAGACGATCACCTTCAAGTTTTTAACGGTGCTGGAGCAACAGGCGGATGGAACTTACTGACTTGGTGCCATCTATTCGCTCAAACCTTCGTCGGCGCAGCGCGCGTCTGGTTTGACAGTTTGCCAGCAGGAAAAATCAAGTCATGGGTCGATTTCCGAGAGAAGTTCATTGCACACTTCTCTCAGCAACGACGACATACCAGAGACCCTGCCGATTGTTTAAACATATGGCGCAGAGACCATGAGAGCATGGAAGATTTCATTACAAGATATAACAAAGAATGTTTGGAGATCGGTGATGTGGGCGAGAAGATGATGCGCGCACACTTCATGCGGGCAGTCAAGTGCGTTGATTTAATCAAGCGTGTAAAAGGCAGAGACGGAGGACCCAAAGATTGGGAAACCTTCATTGAGACAGCCAAAACTATCGCCCAGTCCGACAGACAGTTGACCGGTGACGATCACCGTCAGCGCAGCTACAGCCATAACGACCGGCATAGCAAGAAAGGCAGAAGCCAACCATGGAAGGCATCCGGTCACAGAGAGAGAAGCCCAGTAAGAGAGGATGCGCGCCACACGATCAACCAAATAGCTCACCGGAAAGAAGTGAAACGAGAAAACAGGGAGAAACAGTGGACACCCCTCACGAAAACTCCTTCAGAAGTTTTGGTAACCGAGAACCACCAGTTCAAACCACCGTTACAAATGCGCAACAAAAGGGGCCAAGACCCGAATCTTTTCTGTGAGTTTCACAAAGAAACGGGGCATTTAACTGACGATTGTTTCAGTTTAAAGCAAGAAATTGAAAGGTCTTTAAGAGACAGAAAACTCACCCATTTGATAAAGGGCGGAAAGCGCGATTACCGTCAAATACAAAGAAGAGACGAAGGAACAGATAACAAGAAACTCCGGAAGTTAGAAACCCACATGGTTCAAGGGGGTCCACGAAGGCCAAGGAAAAACTACAACAAGCGCGCGCAAGATGATTCATGGCGCGAGAAACAAGTCGTTTTCCCGGTCGTAAGAGGAGGCCCACGAGAAAGACGACCCATGGTCATCCCAGGCGTAATAGGGCATTACCAAACAGACTACATTTTTATCGATCCGGGAGCACTGCGGATATCATATATGAACAGTGTTTTAATCAATTAGATCAGGATGATAAGGCGCGCTTAGAACCAGTTGATTACCCGTTCACTGGTTTCTGCAATGAAGCCGTTTTTCCTCTAGGACAAATATCATTCCCAATGTTGCTCTCGGACGGAAGAAATTCAAGAACAGAAGAAGTCACATTCATGGTGCTGCCAGCACATTCAAGACACGATATTCTGCTGGGAAGAGAATCCCAAGGCGACTTCAGCATGATCTGCTCTGGCCCACACTCAGCTGTGGGATTCCCAACAGAAACAGGAGTGGCCATCATATATGCAAGCAAAGAAGTATTAGCAACAGATGAGCTCAGACCTGCAAAAGCAAGTAAACCAGCGCCACGCGCGGAAGCAGAGAAATGGGTATTGAACAGCGCATACCCAGAACAAACAGTTACCTTAGGGCCTGCAATGTCCGATCTAACGCGCGCCGCGCTAAAGAAACTGTTGTTCCAAAACATGGATGTGTTCGCTTGGACACCGGCAGACATGGTGGGTGTTCCACGGCACATAGCTAAACATCGATTAAACGTCTTGGAGGACGCAAAGCCGGTAGTGCATGCCAAGCGCCACTTGGGAGACATAAAGCACGACGCCATGAAAGAGCAGGTGATAGAGCTGTTAAATGTTGGAATCATCAGAGAGGTCAGGTATCAAACGTGGGTAGCAAGCCCAGTGATGGTCCAAAAGAACAACGGTAGCTGGAGAATGTGCGTAGACTACAAGGATCTGAATAAGGCATGTCCACGCGACTGTTACGCCTTACCAGATATTGATGAAAAGATTGATTCACTCGCCACATTCCGATGGAAATGTTTCCTCGATTGCTACAAAGGGTACCACCAGGTACAGATGGCTGTGCAAGATGAAGACAAAACCGCGTTCCGCACACCAACAGGGCTATACTGCTACACCAAGATGCCTTTCGGTTTAAAGAATGCGGGCGCGACTTATCAGAGGCTCATGAATGAAACCTTCCACGATGCCATCGGCAAGTACATCGAAGTCTATATGGACGATTTAGTCATCATGAGCAAAGAAGAGAACACAATGTTGATGAACATCCAAAAGACGTTTGACACCTTGCGAGGAGTGAGTATAAAGCTAAATCCAGCGAAATGCTCTTTCGGCATGGAAGAGGGGAAATTCCTGGGTTTCATCGTCACGAAAGATGGCTTCAAAGTGAACCCTGATAAAAAACAAGCAATTGAATGTATGCCTTCACCTTCGATGATCAAGGAGATGCAAAAGTTGGCAGGACGATTGGCAGCACTTAACCATTTCTTGGCCAATCATGCAGCCAAATCTTTCCCGTTTATCAAAACTCTCCGAAACTGCATGAAGAAAAGCCAATTTCAATGGACTCCGGAAGCCGAGAGTGCATTCCGCGAGATGAAAGATTGCTTCATCAAGTTGCCAACATTAACTGCACCAGTCAAGGGAGAACCTCTGGTGTTGTATTTATCAGCCTCCGACAGAGCAGTAGGAGCAGTGCTACTTGTTGATCGACAGGGTGTTCAAACACCAGTTTACTATGTGTCACGAACCCTGACTGACCCAGAAACCCGGTACGCAATCATGGAGAAACTAGTACTCGCACTGATCCATGCATCCAGACGGCTGCGCAGGTACTTTGCCAATCACGTCATCCACGTGCTAACAAACTACAATATTGGCAACATCCTCGCAAGGCCAGAGATCTCAGGGAGACTAGCAAAGTGGGCGATAGAGCTCGGAGGTCATAATGTGGTTTTCAGGCCAAGACCGGCGATCAAGGGCCAAGTACTTGCAGACTTCATGACAGAGGTACCGGACGACAAGGATCGAGAATGTAAGGCGATGGAAAAAGCCGAAAACAGCAAGTAGAAGAACCATGGTTGTTATACACGGACGGCCCGTCTAATGAAGATGGCGCAGGTGCTGGGCTCCGGCTGGTGAGCCCTGACAAACATGAGTTCACCTACGCCATACGCCTGGATTTTAAAAGCACAAACAATGAAGCTGAATACGAAGCTTTCCTCGCTGGTTTAAGGTTAACAATCAAAATGGGAGTGCGACACATCGAAGCGCATGTAGATTCCATGTTAGTGGCCGGACAAATCAACGGGCAGTATGAAGCCAAGGAAGACACAATGGCGCTCTACCTGAGTCAAGCAAAGACGTTGTTGCAAACCTTCTATTCTTACAAGGTGCACCACATTAATAGAAGTGAGAATAAACCAGCAGACGCGCTGAGTAAGCTCGCTTCTACAAGTTTCCAACACCTAGCAAAGTATGTGCGCATAGAGGTTTTAAGCAACCCGTCAGTACCACTAAGGGAAGTAAGCGTTATTCAACTAGGAACAACGTCTTGGATGACTCCGATAATCGCGTACCTCCAATCTGGAATCCTCCCGGAGAACAAAGCGGAAGCGAGGAAAATCCAGTACAAGTCAGAACATTATCAGATGGCTGTTGGGATATTATACCGAAAATCATACCTCGGGCCCCTGTTAAGATGCGTTGATCCAGAAGACGCCAATTATTTGATCAAAGAAGTGCACGAATGAATATGTGGTATACATGCCGGACCAAGAATGGTGGTAGCAAAGGTCATGAACGCGGGATATTACTGGCCCGGGATGCATTTGGATGCGGTTAAAGAGTTGAGGAAATGCAGTGGGTGCCAAAGACATGCCCCCAAAACGATGCGCCCCAAGAATGAATTGGTACCAGTCACCACGGCGTGGCCCTTTCAACAATGGGGAATAGACATGGTCGGACCTTTCCCCGAAGCCCCAGGAGCTGTCAAATTCATAATAGTCGCAGTCGACTATTTCACCAAATGGGTAGAAGTAAAGGCCCTCGCATCGACCACAGCCACCGTCGTTAAAAAAATCATCTGGGAAAATATCATATGCCGTTTCGGTTTACCACTCAAGATCATCACGGATAACGGAACCAACTTCGCTGAAGACAATCTTCAACAGTGGTACAAAGAATTACACATCGAGCACACCTTCTCCTCAGTCGCGCACCCGCAGGGGAATGGTCAAGTTGAAGCCGTCAACAAGAGTATTGTCGATGGAATCAAGGCAAGGTTGGGAGAAAAAAGACGAGGTTGGGTAGACGAACTGCCCAACATCTTGTGGGCCCACAGGACGATGCCCAAAACAAGCAACGGAGAAACACCGTTTAGCTTGGTTTATGGGTCAGAGGCAGTAATACCAGCGGAGATAGGACTGCCGTCACCTCGAATGCTCTCAATGAACATGATCAACAATGAAGAAGAGAGGAGGATCGACCTTGACCTCCTAGAAGAAAGGAGAGAAATGGCGGCAATCAATGAAGCCAAGTACAAAACGAAGCTGGAAAAATATTACAACTCTAAAGTCCGAGTCTGCACCTTCAATCCGGGAGAATACGTCCTCAGAGACAACGAGGCTTCGAATGCTGAAAAACCCGGAAAATTGGCTCCCAATTGGGAAGGCCCATACGTTATCGACACAGTACTTGGGAAGGGAGCCTACAAGCTACGCACCATCGACAACAAAGAGGTTCCACGAACTTGGAACCCCCAACAGCTGAGAAAGTGTTAACTGTAAAAAGCTTATGTAACTGCAACGACTGAATCGGCAACACATTTATAGTAATACAAGAAGTGTTTGGCTATTTTTTCCTATCATGCAAATTTCCTGTCACAACTGCATATATTACTTTGGGCATACACGAAAACATCAATGGCTCGACCATTAGGAAACGTTGTAGACCTCCAAGGCCTGTCACAAACAAGTGCACAGCCGGGTCAGATACACAACTAAAGCCTAACAAACACCAAACAAATACTTCGTGCCCACATAAACACGAAAGCATCGAACACAGGACAAACCAACATTGTAAGAACCCCCAAGGCTGAGAACAGCTGGGTCCACACAATAACCTGTAATTCGATCACTTTGTATTCACGAACCAACCTGCGCACGTAAACGACAGAATAAAACATTGTAATAAACACAACACAACCTGTCAGCGCCATCATTCATTCGTGATACCTGAATCAAAGTAATTATACATGCACATATTATGACAATAACAAAATTCGCATAAAAACAAACAACTATTAGCATAACAAATGTCAAAGCATAGCCAAATATCCACATGCATAACAAGAAAGTTAAAATTGTTCATGCAATTGTCAAGTACAAGACCAACCAAGGTCATACGCGGCACGCAGGCCGGAGTCCCTCATTCGGGATGACTGGTCCCGGCACCTCCAGCCGCACCACCTTCATCGCCAAGCGCCCTTTTCAACAAAACGACACCATCAGATCTTCGAGCCAATTTTTTCGCAGCCTTGACCACAGCAAACTCCAAAGACGAAAACTCTTGTCTTTTCGCAGCATAAGCAGCGCTACAATCCTCCTTCCACAACTCGAAGTGATGTTCTTTCTCCTTATTAAGGGCCGCAGCCCTACCCTCGTTATACCCATCCTTATGCCCGCTACTGTAACCAGCTTGCCCCAACTCAAACATATAATTGGAAAGCTCGTGGGAGTTGACGATGCGATCAACAATCTATGAAGAAACACACAAATAAGAGAAACAGTTCACGAAAGTCACAAAATAAAGTAAAAGAAGTTACCAGAGGCACCGCGCGCGAGAGCAACCAGTTGCAGTCAGCTGACGCTTCCTCGGCAAGGACTTCAGAGGCTTTGCACTCAACGGTTTTCTCTTGAAGAAGACGTTCAGTAGTCTCATACTGCCTCGCAAGCTCCTCTAGCTTAGCTATACGATCAATGTACTCCTTCTCTTTTTTCTCAAACGCGACGCGCGCCTTTTGCGCTTCCTCAGCAAGGTCCGTCTTCTCACCAGACAAACGTACAATAGCGTCACGTTGAGATTTAAGCTCCACATTAGTACGCTCGCACGCAGCTTCCCAATTCTTCTGCTTGTCAGCATTCGCTTGTTTCTCCTGGGCGAGTTTCTCTTCTGCATCAGATAACCTCCACACCAACCCTTTCTTCTCAGTATTAAATTTCTCTCTCTCTTCCGCAAACAACCTCTTCTCATTTTCAAACTCAAGAGTGTCCTCCCCCATCAGCTTCCATTCACGGACAATCTCCTGAGAAGTGGACCAGAAGTTAACCCCGGCTTGAACATGATCATCTAACAGTTCTAACCGGCGACGCCTCTTCTAAAATAACCTTTCAGCTGGGGGGAGAGACAGAGAGAAAAACTCATGACAATTTACAAGATCGTTCATCTGGGAGCCCTGAGTTAAGTGCCAGCGAGGCGCATGGGGCAGATCATCGCATGCTGGATTATGGGTGTCCCAAGAACCACCCCGAGCATACTCACCATCAGGACTCCGGACTATCCCGGAGGTTGCACCACCACCATCACCCGGTGGGCGTTTTGTATACACCGTTTGACGAGGATTAGTTTCACTTACCTCCATTTCAACTTCAACATTCTTACCACGATCACCACCAACAGCACCGCCCGCATCACCACCTGTATTACCACCACCTTCTCCAACCTGCTCAACATTCACATCTTCTTTTTTCTTCCCGTCAGGAGTATCATGAGGGGGAGACAACCCAAATGTCCTCGACGACGGAGATTCCGGAGGAGTAATTTTCGAAATATCAATCTTGTGTCCAGTCTTGGCTGTTTTGGCACCTGCTCCAAAATGAGCAGCACATTCAGAGCAAAGGAGGATAAACAAACAAAAAACGTAAGACAAGTTGGAAGAAGATAAAATGAATACCAGAAGCTTCAAAAATCTTCTACAACAAATCCCCAGGTCTCTCAGCAAAAATACCCATGTCAATCTCCGATTCAGAAGGGGCAGGGGGATCCTCTTTTTGAAGTTTAATTTTTTTCGAGGCAAGCATAGCAGCAGCCTGCTCGTCAAGGTTTTGTTTTTTATCCTCGAAGGCCCTTTTCTGCATCATCTCTGTTAGAGTTGCGCGGTCCTCAGGGTCCGACTCAGGGCGTTTCTCTCCAACTACTAAACCGGACAACGTATCAGAAACGACAACATAATCAAGGATACGATGAGTATGAGGTCTCTTACGAGGAGGCTCAGTGGCAGTTTCTTCAGCCTTTTTCCCCTTCCCTTCCGGCTTGTCAGCTTTCGCTATTCTCCTCGTCTCCAACGGGTCAACAGTCTCGACTGGAACCTCCAAATCATCACCAACAGGCTCGTTCACCGGCTCATGCACAACCCCCTGCGCCGGACCTGCACGCGCGGAACGAGAGGTTAGGTCTTCAAAAGATCTGCCAGACCCATCACTCGAGAGAACGATCACTTCCTCTCGAATGGAATCAAATGCATCATCGTCATTCTCACTATCTTCACCTAAGACAGTGTTAACGAAAGCGGTGAAACTCTCATCGCTCGGATGCAGAAAACGGCCACGGATCTGATCCAACCAGGGTCGTTTATCAGGTTTTTGTATCGCCTCAACCATTGCACCCGGTGCCTTAAGATCCAAAACGTTCAACAAAGTGAAACCTACTGCAAAAAACGCGGAGATAAAGAACAATACAAAAATAATACAACGTACACATACAAAAGAGAGAAAAAAGGATATGGAGCAAAACGTACACTTGCCATCATAACCATAAACCGGAACCCCCAACGGATGTTTAGGAACCCACTTCATGCTCATACCGGCACACACCAACGCCATCTCCTCAAGCTGGATTATCGGAGTGGCTTTACGAGTCAACTTCTTATACCAACCTTATTCAGCAAAATTTGCAACCACATCAACCTTGGGGATACCCTCATCCACAGATCTGTAATGCATATCTACAGGAACAACACCCCGGCGAATATAAAAAAACTTTTGCTTCCAGTCATGGAGACTCTTCAACGGCACAGAGCAAACGGGAGAAACGCCGGTACGAGAACTAAAGGAGTAAAAACCACTTGTATATGAAACGGTGTAGAAGGCGTTGAACATCTCAAACGTCGGGTCCAAATGGTTAGCCATACAAACGAACTCAAAGTGAGTAATACGAGGGAGCCCGATGGCATTGATCTGCGATATGTGAAGACCATAACCCCTCAGCACATCAGCAGTAAATTGAGTCATTGGAAGCCTGAAGTTGCCTTCCCGGAAGAAAGCAGCGTACAAAGTCATATACCCGGGAGGAGCATCCATGGCGGTGGAACCAGAAATAGGGTACTGAGCACCCCACTCAGGGAGAAACCCATCTCCCTTACCAAGTTGTGGAATTCCTCCTCTTTCCACCCTATTACCGCCTGCTCCGGGCCAGGCGGAGTTTTCCCTTTGTTCCTTCTCTTCCTCGAAGAAGGATTTGCAGAAGACATTGTGAGAAAACGAACAACGATGCAGATGAACTCAAGAGAAGAAGAAAGAAAATAAAGGAGGAAGAGAGAAATCCGGGATTCAAATTTTAAAAAGTGAAGTTTAGAGGGGGCTGCCCTTGAATTTATACCCATCGCATTTACTGCGATGGGCAGCAAACTGTCAGAGGTGCAGGAGAGGATCCAATCAAGGCGAGACACGTCAGAGGAGAGAGAAGATGCCATCATCTTTTTTCCGAAACGTGTGCAACAGCCGCCTGCCATTATGACATAAAGTAACTGACGTGACTGAAAAGGCGTCTGCTCACCTGACACCAGACAGTCACATCAGTCACTCTTTCCCAAGACGACCAAAGCTTCCTCCTGAAGACAACAGCAAAACCCATGCGCCATGCGTCCATTTGGCTCACTTTTGCAAGGAGTCAAAACCCATGCGCCATGCGTCCATTTGGCTCACTTTTGCAAGTAGTCAAAACCCATGCGCCATGCGTCCATTTGGCTCACTTTTGCAAGGAGTCAAAACCCATGCGCCATGCGCCATGCGTCCATTTGGCTCACTTTTGCAAGTAGTCAAAACCCATGCGCCATGCGTCCATTTAGCTCACCTTTGCAAGTAGTCAAAACCCGTGCGCCATGCACCATGCGTCCATTTGGCTCACTTTTGCAAAGAGTCAAAACCCATGCACCATGCGTCCATTTGGCTCACTTTTGCAAGGAGTCAAAACCCATGCGCCATGCGCCATGCGTCCACTTGGCTCACTGTCACAAAGAATCAAAAACCATACGCCAATCATGCGCAAACGCCTTAAGCCTCTCACAACAAACGTCTTAAGGAAACACACTACCTTCATAAGTCCAGAATCCCTCCTAGACGATCAACTCAACTAGAAGGCACACTGGACTGGGGGGACTTGAAGAGGTATGGTCCCAATTCCTTGCCCACATGGCAAGGACCATACCACTTTTTCCATCCTACGTGGCGCTGACATCAACGATACCATCCAGAAGCTTCCAGAAGCTTCTGGAAAATATGAAGGCAGCGCCAAAGATGCTCCATCCGACATAAAGGACAACACGTGTCACCAGTCATCAAGCGCCAGGTAGGCATACGACGAATCCAGGAGCAGTCCGACAACGCCAGTACGACGTCTCCAAAATAAGCAAATGCAGGCGCGCCACGTGTACCACTACACTGACCACAGCAGAGGAGACCAAGGGGATATTCCCCTTGGTCGGACAGCTGGCGCGCGTCTACAGCTGGCACCGCTGCTCCCTCCCTTCTTCACCCTCCGGCTATAAATAGGACCCTTCACCATCCAGGTTGCTCATCTTGCTCTCTATACTCTCACACTTAGCACACACTGTTTACTCTCCCTCAGAACAGTACTTATTCTCACGCCGGAGCCTGGTTAAGAGGGAAACCCCCATATTCCCCTCTTAACGAGACTAACGGTGTTGCTGTTTTGCAGGAACCAAGCCATTCCACGAGTAGGAAAAGAGATTGAACCCACAGAAGAAATAACCCCACAGATTAACACTAGCGTTAACCTGTGTTTCATCCGAAATTAAGAACCCCTAAAATAAAAAAGAAGTTCAATCATACAAACTGAAGCTGGTGATATATCGATTAAACAGTCCATTTGTATGAATACAGATGGATAAATACTCGAATGATGAAAAGATGAGGTGAATACAACAAGAAACCTGAATAATTTAACCTGTGAGTGAGATAGGCATGTATTTTAACGACTTAATCGTATTCTTGATTGCCACACCCATTTTTGGACAGATAGCTTGATTGCAACTGCTTGATTGCGATTTATGATCGGTTCATCAAGTTATAAATAATTATGAACGGGTCAGATAAGACAAATCCATTAATTTGGTAAAAAAGGGAAACACGTCAAAAGTCTCCAAAATTGTTAATGCATCCGGCTCCTAGATATCTAATACTACATCAATCTTGTCAAAGGCATATAATAGTCTTTTTTTGTCAAAGGAAAGACAACCACTTGTAAGATTAAATATATTATGTATTAATATTTAATCTATAGCCATTATAATCATTTACATAATATAGATCAAAATATATAATAACCTATTAAATAATTAGTTGGTAATTGTTGATGGACCATATTACCCTTATTAACTAATTAGGTTTCCTCCTGGGTGCTTATATAAGGAGAATTATGTGGAGGTTAAGGGGTTAGACAGTTACACATTAGAAACACCCCATTAGCCATAACATCAAATTTTGACCTCCTCTCCTAGCCGATATCCCTTTTCGGTTTTCTAAGACCACCCGTAGTGGTAACAACTTATAATGCCCCCACCATGGGGCATTATCCGACACGTGGCGTCCTAGTCAGCATGGGGCATTATAGCATAAAGTGGTATAGTGGGGCATTATTCCAATAACCCCCATTCAATCATTTACCATTTTTTTTAATTTAAAACATGCACATGCAAGTTGAAGACACACACGAAATATTGGGCATAATTCAAAAGTTGTCAGACATGTGGGAAAATTTGATTGGTCTAGTTAAACTTCATTGACATTATTCAAAAAGTTGTCAGGGCCATGTTGCTAGTCAAACTCCAAACCAGCGTTTTAAATAAAACGCCTGCAACCAAATTTTCCAAAAAAAAACGCCCCATAACGCCTACCGTAATGGTAGGCGGGGCGTTATCGGGCGTTATTTTTGAATTTTTTTTAAAAAAAAACGCCCCACTACACATGGTCTAAGTTCCCATCATCAGTCAGCACCCTAAGGAGGAACCAGATCACGATGACAAGCATGTCGAACTCCATTACTGGATTCTCCACTGCACTTTCTGCTGTGACAGGTATGTTTTTTTCATGTTTTCCTTCTTGTTTAATCAGAACCGAACCAACATGTGGTATCAGAGCATATGTTGATTAGTCGGTTCTGTTTTATATCCGAAAATCTGAAAACAGAATTGAAAAATTCATATCAGATTACGTTTTTGCCATCCGAAATCCTCATTACGGATGATTTCGGATGATCACGGATCTAAGTTTCATCATCTCGAATGCATTACGGATCATTACGGATGATTTCGGATCTGGAGCTTCATCATTACGGATTATCTCTGATCATTACGGATGATTTCGGATCATTACTGATGCATTTCGGATGAATGTTTGAATTTTTTTGCCCATTACGGATCAATAACTGACCATTTCGGATGAATCTCAGACTAAGTATTACCATCCGAAATCATCCGAAATGATTCGTCTTACGCGTCTTGGACACATCCGAAATCATTCGGAATCATGCATTTCGGATAATCCGAAATGATTCGAAATTAGTCATTTCGGATGAATCCAAGACATGATTCATCCGAAATCATGAGTGTTCATAAATTTTGGCGTTTAATGATTCGAAATTAGTCCGTTCGATCCGCGCTAACGGGTGGTTTGCTATTAAATAATTGGTTTTGTAATTACTTAGTTAATTAATCAGAATCAGATAATGTTTTACAAAACCAAAATAGCTTAACTTGAATGAGCTTTTGATGCATCATTTCTGGCCAAAGCTGACTTGATACATCTACTTATCGTTCAAGTATTACGAAAGCTATGTTGTGTGTGCATCATAAGCATGAATGTCTTAATTTCTGGCCAAAGCTGATTTAATTCATTCATAGATGGCATACTCAACAAGTGCATAACTAAAGTGATTGTCTCAATTTCTGGCCAAAGCTGATTTGTTACAACCACTTTGCACATATGCTTAAATGATTACACTTCTGGCCAAAGCTGTTTTGTCTTCGTTTAAGTAGGATTTTTTTAGCTTAGTCTATTATTTTGATGTTAGTAATAGACAATATCACAGCTTCATAATGTAAAATGGTCATTATTTATGCCTGCCTTAGTTTAACGTGCCCTTAGATCACATTAGGATTTCTTCCTTAGTATCATAACTTGCTCATCTTATTTCCACTGACAGCGCCCAATTGCGGGATTCCACCTTTGACTGGTGATAGCTTTGCTGCATGGAAGGATGCTCTCATGCTTACTCTTGGGCTGCTTGATTTTGATTATGCTCTCAGAGAGAATAAGCCAGCGGACCTTACCACTCAAAGTACTGCTGCTAAGCAGTTAACTCATGATAAGTGGACTAGGTGTAACCGCATGTCTCTAATGTTTATGAAGCAGTCCATAAGCAATGCTATCAGGGGAGCTATTCCTGATTCTGAAGATGCTAAAACCTACTTGGCTTCTGTGGAGGCGCAGTTCAAAGGGACGTCTAAAACACACGCTAGTACTCTTATTCTCAAGATGGTGACAACTAAGTATGATGGGAGGAGCGGCATTCGCGAGCACATCATGATGATGAATTACATGGCCAATAAGCTGAAAGGGCTGGAAATGGAAATCAGTGATGGTTTCCTTGTTCATTTCATCATTACTTCGCTTCCTTCGTCCTTTGAAGCATTCAAGATCAATTACAACACTCAGAAGGACAAATGGACGATGAGTGAGCTGGTCGCCATGTGCGTACAGGAGGAAGAGCGTATGAGGATGGATCGCCATACTGATGTTGCAAACTTCACTACCTCCAACTCTAAGAAGAGGAAGAACAATTATCAGAGGAAGGATGCTTCAAAAGTCCAAAGGCCTAATCCTAATCCTAATACAAGTGCACCTTCCAGCTCTAAGAACTCCTTAGGCAGTATCCGCTGCAAGTTCTGTAAAAAGACAGGACACATGCAGAAGGAATTCCCTGACTTTAAGGAGTGGCTGGCTAAGAAAGGTAACGATTATTTTATGATACTTGAGTCCTATAATTTAAGTGTTCCTGCTAATTCTTGGTGGTTTGATTCTGGTTCTATGGTTCATGTTACCAATTCAACTCAGGGATTCCTTTCAATCCGGAAGCTGGAAAGAAACCAAAGAACGCTTAAGGTTGGGGATGATCGAGAATTAGAAGTGAAGGCCATTGGAACATTACAATTAGTTATGAAAACTGGTTTATGTATTAAACTTTATGATACCTTATATGTTCCTGAGGTAACTCGGAACCTTGTATCAGGACCAAAGTTAGACATGGACGGTTTTATTGTTTCCCATGGTCATCGCAAACTCTTTATCCTCTATGATTCTGTTCTTTATGGTACTGGTATTCTGGATGGTGGTCTCTATAGATTAGAACTAGAAGATAACTTTTCCAAATCTTTGTTGTCATATAACATTAATGAATCACTCACAAAGATGAAAGAGAAACGAGACTTAGAAACTTTATCCATGTTGTGGCATCAGCGTTTAGGCCACATTTCAAAAGAACGATTAAATCGTCTTGTAAAGGATGAAGTCTTACCTCCTCTCGATTTCTCTGATTTTGGAACATGTGTCAAATGTCTTAAAGGTAAAATGACATTAGCGAATAAGAAAGGTGCCACTAGGAGCTCTAATTTATTAGAACTCATTCACACTGACATTAGTGGTCCCTACCAAATCGATGGCATAACAGGACATACTTCATTTATCACTTTTATTGATGATTATTCTCGTTACATGTACTTGTATCTTATTAAGGAGAAATTTGAATCTCTTGCAACTTTTAAAGATTATAAGGCTGAAGTTGAAAAGCAATTAGATCGTCAGATTAAAGTTGTGAGATCAGATAGAGGCGGTGAATATTATGGAAGACATACTGATGTGGGTCAAGCTCCTGGTCCATTTTATGAGTTTTGTAAGGGCAAGGGGATTGTGAACCAATACACCATGCCTGGTACACCTCAGCAGAATGGTGTCGCTGAAAGAAGAAACCGTACCCTTATGAACATGGTGCACAGTATGTTAGCCAACACTAATTTACCATTATTCCTCTGGACTGAAGCGTTAAAAGCAGCTGTTCATATACTCAATAGAGTTCCTTCTAAGTCTGTCCCTAAAACTCCTTATGAACTTTGGACAGGAAGGAAACCGAGTCTTAAATATATGAAAGTATGGGGCTGCATTGCTAAAGCAAAAATTTACAATCCTTTCCTAAGGAAACTTGACCCTAAAACAGTTACCTGTTTCTTTATCGGGTATCCTGAGAACTCTAAGGGTTATCGTTTCTATTGTCCTTCCCATGTCACCCGTATTGTTGAAACCAAGCGTGCCGCGTTCCTGGAGGATTTCAAGGTCAGTGGGAGCAGTAATAACCCTTACGAAGAATTGCAAGAAGTACAAGACGCGGGGGGGAGAGACTCGTCGCTTACCATTACTCCGATTACTCCTCTTGTACCCAATGCAACTACTGTACCTGAAGCTACTGTACCTGAAGCTACTGCACCAACAACAAATTCACCTCTACAATCAGAACCCATTATACCTCATGACGAAGGCACACCAAACGCTCAAAACCAAGACAACGCTGAACCCGATAATCCACTCAGGAGGTCATCTAGGCAAAGAAGGCCTACTAATTGGGATGATTATGTTACCTACCTGACTGAAATGGATCCCGGAAAGCTTAATGATCCTATCTTTTACAATGAAGCCATTAGTAGTGATCAGTCTTTTGAATGGAATAAAGCAATGATTGAAGAGCTTGAATCCATGAAGAAAAATAACGTTTGGGATTTGGTAGAATTACCCAACGGTGTGAAACCCGTAGGATGTAAATGGGTGTTCAAAACAAAACTGGATCCGAATGGGAACGTTGAACGCTACAAAGCGAGATTGGTTGCAAAGGGCTACACTCAGAAAGAGGGAATTGATTATCAAGAGACTTTTTCACATGTCTCTCATAAAGATTCATTAAGGATCGTCATGGCCCTAGTAGCTCATTTTGATTTGGAGTTACATCAGATGGACGTTAAAACCGCTTTCCTTAACGGAGATTTGGACGAAGATGTTTACATGAAACAACCTGAAGGCTTTAAACCTGAAGGTCAGGAGCATCTAGTCTGTAAGTTGAAGAAATCCATTTACGGGTTAAAACAAGCATCACGTCAGTGGTACCTCAAGTTTGATGAAGTCATGAAGAAACAAGGTTTTATGAAGAATCAAGTGGATCAATGCACCTACCTCAAGATGAGTGGGAGAAACTTTACTATTCTTGTCCTTTACGTAGATGATATTCTATTGGCAAGTAATAGTTTAGACATGTTGCATGAGTCGAAGCGGTTACTTTCACATAACTTCGACATGAAGGATCTCGGAGAGGCTTCTTACATCATTGGCATCGAAATTCACCAAGATAGACACAAAGGGATCTTAGGATTGTCCCAGAAGGCTTACATAGATCGTGTCCTTACACGATATAACATGCAACAGTGCAAACCCTCCGTCGCTCCAGTAGTTAAGGGAGATGTTTTCGGTTAATTCTAGTGTCCGACAACAGAGGTTGAGAAGGAGCAAATGAGCCAGATACCTTACGCGTCAGTAGTCGGGAGCTTGATGTATGCTCAAGTCTGTACTCGCCCAGATATCGCTTATATTGCTGGAATGCTAGGCCGTTATCAGACTAATCCTGGCTTAGATCACTGGAAAGCAGCTAAGAAGGTACTTCGATATCTGCAAGGGACGAAAGACTATAAACTGACTTATAGAAGAAGTGATCATTTAGAAGTGGTGGGCTATTCTGATTCTGACTTTGCAAAGTGCAAAGATGACAAGAAATCCACTTCGGGCTATATCTTTATGTTAGCAGGCGGCCCTATCTCATGGAAGAGTCATAAACAACAGTTTACCACAACTTCCACAATGATGGCAGAGTACATTGCCGTTTATAACGCAACCTGTCATGGAATGTTGCTTAGAAATCTGATCACTGGACTCAAAATCGTTAATTCCATTTCTAGACCATTGAAGCTTTATTGTGATAATTCAGCTGCCGTTAGTTTCTCGAACAGTAACAGTTCGACTGCAGCTGGTTTATATCTCGATACAAAATATCTGTTCGTACGTGAACGAGTTGAGGAAAATAATCTTTGTATCGAGTATATTAGTACTAAGGATATGCTTGCGGATCCGATGACTAAAAGGTCTCCCTCCTAAAGTTTATGAAGAACGTGTTCGGAATATGGGATTTAGTAAAGACCTTATTTGAGCATATTGTACTAGCTTATGTTTTATGTTAATGAAATTTCCTCAGTTTGATTTTGTATGTCTCTTAGAATATGTTCAACCGGTATAATGGCATATAGACAAATAAAGTTACAAGTCAAACAAAGGGCTTATGCGTATTTTGATCATAACGGTTAGGTTTTAAATTAAGGCTATAGTATGATTAATGGGGGTCCTGAGTCGCATAATGATTCAACGGCTGTATTTCTCTGCTATAGTACTTGTTTAAGGCTAAAATGATTGTTAACTCCTGATCAGGCTTAACTAATACTCATAGTAAATGATTACTCGGCTAAGTGGGAGAATGTAAGATTAAATATATTATGTATTAATATTTAATCTATAGCCATTATAATCATTTACATAATATAGATCAAAATATATAATAACCTATTAAATAATTAGTTGGTAATTGTTGATGGACCATATTACCCTTATTAACTAATTAGGTTTCCTCATGTGTGCTTATATAAAGAGAATTATGTGGAGGTTAAGGGGTTAGACAGTTACACATTAGAAACACCCCATTAGCCATAACATCAAATTTCGACCTCCTCTCCTAGCCGATATCCCTTTTCGGTTTTCTAAGTTCCCATCATCAGTCAGCACCATAAGGAGGAAACAGATCACGATGACAAGCATGTCGAACTCCATTACTGGATTCTCCACTGCACTTTCTGCTGTGACAGGTATGTTTTTTTTATGTTTTCCTTCTTGTTTAATCAGAACCGAACCAACACCACTTTCATTAAAACAAACAGGAGACTAAACTCAGCAAGAGGCTGAGAAAGACACCTAGAATAAAGATAAAAATGTCCAAACAATACAAGAGGGTGTAATAATAGTCTTTGGCGACCTCCAACTTTGTGACCATAAAACTTGCTCTAATTTCCGGTTCCATTATGCAAAAAAACTAAACACAGATAATATAGAAGCAAAAGCCAATTTAAATGAAAATTGGCACAGTGACGTAATCTTTTTAAGATTTCTATGTAGCAAATTGGAACATTTTAGAATGTGTCTATTTCAACAAATATGTTTCAATGATTAAATGGAATGCTCAATTATACATAATAAGTACCTATATTCTCATCAGAATCCGGTAAAATTGACCGGAAATTTCCTGGCACCATCAATCTAGCAAACAAACTCAAAACCAACACCAATACCAACTCAATTAAAACCTGCAAACAACACAAAAAAGTGACAAAATCAGATACAACGGCTGTATAATGATTCAACGGCTGTATTTCTCTGCTATAGTACTTGTTTAAGGCTAAAATGATTGTTAACTCCTGATCAGGCTTAACTAATACTCATAGTAAATGATTACTCGGCTAAGTGGGAGAATGTAAGATTAAATATATTATGTATTAATATTTAATCTATAGCCATTATAATCATTTACATAATATAGATCAAAATATATAATAACCTATTAAATAATTAGTTGGTAATTGTTGATGGACCATATTACCCTTATTAACTAATTAGGTTTCCTCATGTGTGCTTATATAAAGAGAATTATGTGGAGGTTAAGGGGTTAGACAGTTACACATTAGAAACACCCCATTAGCCATAACATCAAATTTCGACCTCCTCTCCTAGCCGATATCCCTTTTCGGTTTTCTAAGTTCCCATCATCAGTCAGCACCATAAGGATGAAACAGATCACGATGACAAGCATGTCGAACTCCATTACTGGATTCTCCACTGCACTTTCTGCTGTGACAGGTATGTTTTTTTTATGTTTTCCTTCTTGTTTAATCAGAACCGAACCAACACCACTTTCATTAAAACAAACAGGAGACTAAACTCAGCAAGAGGCTGAGAAAGACACCTAGAATAAAGATAAACATGTCCAAACAATACAAGAGGGTGTAATAATAGTCTTTGGCGACCTCCAACTTTGTGACCATAAAACTTGCTCTAATTTCCGGTTCCATTATGCAAAAAAACTAAACACAGATAATATAGAAGCAAAAGCCAATTTAAATGAAAATTGGCACAGTGACGTAATCTTTTTAAGATTTCTATGTAGCAAATTGGAACATTTTAGAATGTGTCTATTTCAACAAATATGTTTCAATGATTAAATGGAATGCTCAATTATACATAATAAGTACCTATATTCTCATCAGAATCCGGTAAAATTGACCGGAAATTTCCTAGCACCATCAATCTAGCAAACAAACTCAAAACCAACACCAATACCAACTCAATTAAAACCTGCAAACAACACAAAAAAGTGACAAAATCAGATACACAAAATTGACCGGCAACCCGCACGCCCATTGCATTCAGCCTGTTGTCTACATATATAAGGGCACCCATTGCATCCAGCTCGGTCGGTCGGGTTGGTTGACCTAAAACATTTTCGCCCCACCTTTTATACAAAAAAATAAATAAATAAATAAGTGTCAGATCCGAGTCCAAAGTTAATTTTTTTCAATAATAGTATGAAGT